>SNQJ01S0017351.1:39217-55233 GCA_010110895.2 Picea sitchensis | reverse complement strand
TGAGTTGAGGTTTAAATGATTTTTTTTTTGCATAGCTACCAACAATTCTATTTTCATATTTTGCATCTCCATAAGTGAACATGTTAGCTCCACTACCTCAACACATTGACGCTCAAGCGATAGATAATGAATTCTTGAGGTTCCAATTCTTTTACGATGTGAGTGGAATAAATTTTTGTGGGTATTGTTTTTTAGTGATGAAATACTTGTGGGTGTTTTGCATGTAATCCCTATGTTTTGCATTCCGTTCTCTAAAATATTTATATGTTTTATTTTTATTGTTGACTAGATCTTTGATTGTCTTCCCTGTTAATGGAATAAAGGTTTTTCCTAGCGATTTGTGTCTTTGATATTTTTGGTAGGGTTTTGAATTTATATTCACTTGCTTCATCATTATTTATTTATTTATTTTCACTATCTATATTGTCTTTTTACATCGAAGGAGAATATACTTCTATAAATGCGATTACATTTTTTAAACACAAAAAATGAACAACACTTATTAAGATCCATTAGCGTAAATTTCACCCGTTAGGGTTTTGAATATGACATGATATCGTTAATAATGTCATTGCTGATATTCTTATATTTTTCTATTTATTCGGTTTACTTTATTCCTTGTTTTTGATTGAAGTCTAGATAAGATTAAAGTGATCCTGAGTGTGTGCATGAGTTCAGAATGCAGTCACAATTTACACAGTTAACAACCCCTTTAATTCAAAGATCCTAAAATTCTATCTGGAAAGGTTTAAACATAATATAATATTATTATTTCGTAATATGATAAAATGAATTTTGTTCATGGTAATCCAAGAATTACAATTTTTTTTTATTGTGGGAGGGGGGGATATTGGTCAAGCCTTTGTAACTATAGAGACAATTTTTAGTATATGCCCTAACTTTTCCTCTATGAACTATTTATCTTAGTTGTGTTTATGTTGGAAGACATACTACCACTGGTAGCGCACAATGAGTGTGATTCTTACAAAATTAAAAATATTAGCTAGATCATAACAAAGGAAAACATTTAAACTCGTTTTTGTCTTGCATAGGTAGGATCATAAAATTTTCTCAGAAGATTCAAGAGGCCCAATTATGTTGATTGTGTTTTGTTCACGAGGCCTTTTATATGTTGTAATGATCACTTTGGTTGCATCCTTTGACTTTCCATATTCTTCTACCATTCATGCCATGCATGTGTTACAAAACTTAGTGATAGCCTCCTGTTCAGTTTCTAACATCCCAAAACTTACATTGAAGTCTCATGATCTAACGTCCTCTCTATTACGACATCAAAATAAGTGAGTACAATATAGGTAATTTTGTTTTTGAAACAACCGTTAGGACAAGTGATATGTGTCAATGACATACATTAATAATTACACATTCAAATCTCATCTAATCACTACACAACAAAAATACAAATAAAACATCAGATATCAACCATATCACATAAAAATAACAAAGGATATCTATCCACCCAACCTATCCTGTAAGGTTAGGACCTCCAAGACACATAATCGACGCTCGAGTCCAGGATTCATCCGATTGATTTTAACCATTAAAGGTCTCAAGACTAGCGACTGTTCTGAAGAACAAGGATGTATCTAATTCCCTTAACCACAATACTATTCTGAATTTCATGACAACATATCCATCTTAAATTCTTTAAGCAAATAGTATAGTTCAACTACATTTAAACAATCGTTTAAGCAAAAAACACATGTACTTAGAAATAACATTTTATAACACTTATCATGAATCATAACAAGAAATTCCACTTAACACGCATGCATTGAATCCACGCATAAGTTCTCTAGACATAAGGTACTAAACTTTTCATATAATACACATAAAATCCTATCGGAAATAATCAATTTGTTTCAGGTTAGACTCACAAATTTCATTTAATTCATAGCTCTAACACAAAAGTCAAAACCAATTCTTAGCTATTAAAAGTTGAGATGTGATTCCGAAAATATAAAAACAACTTTACATGCATACCTAACATGAATACTTAATCTTTTAAAGTCTCATTGTATAATGTATCCTTAAACATATAACTTCATTTCTTTTAAGAGTATCCTAAAATATTATCTCTTTTACGATAATAAAAAGATATCCTAAGTTAAATGATATTTAACTCTTGAACAATGTTCCTAAAAGAATATCACTCTATTTATTATTAGTTATATAATAACCTTCAATATTTCCTTAAAAAGACCATCTCTCCTTAACAAAAAGAGTTTTACTATTTCCATAATCCAATTGGATACACTCTAAGTATTATTTTTTATAGAGAAAATTCTAATACAAATAATATGGTTGTCATTAATATTTTTTTAATATCAGAAGTGAAAAATCCTAAATCAATTTCCAGGTTGGCATAACTAAATTCACGACCATGCAAGTCTATAAATACCTAGAGTTGCAAGGTTAATTGGTAGTGACCCTACCATTTAATTACTAGAGTTACCAAATAATTTGGCATTGACCCAATCCATTTTCAATTCATGACCCAACAATAAATTTGGCAGCGACATTTAAATCTTGGTTTCAATATCAAAACCATTCAACAATGATTATAATTCATAAAAATTGAAATGTATAATTTCTTTTACAACGATCGTTTAATGAAATAAATCCAAATTCCCATTTACTTGAAAGAGACCCATGAAGTTCAAGCTCAAGAAACAATTCAAATTTTTAAAACTACAACAACTCTATCAAATAACAATTTGGAAATTAAAATCCAATGCAAAGATTACGCAACTCTTATTTCTCCGGAAATACAACACATTGTATAGAATTCCAATGAAACTCAAACTCAGATTTGTAACAAAAGACAACGATCATACATTCTCTAATTCATCAAAATGTACATAACATAAACTTCCATACAGTTCCTAAATTATGGGATTAGAATTTGATTTGGCAGCGGTCAGGTGACATTCACCAATTGGTTAAGTATTAATCGACGGTATTCAATAATTTATGAAATTAGGGAATTTAATTTTAAAAATGAAATGAACAACAAATCAAAAAACATGGTTTGGTTATGAGTTTTGTAGCAATCACGGTGTTCGAAATTTGGGTTAAATTTTTATTTGGGAAAAATAACAGAAATAGAGATATTGCGCCATCTGAATGTACACTTAATAAATTAAGGCTTAATTCTACGGAAAGGGATAACTACCAATGCGTTTTTACTCAAAGGAATACTTGTTGTGAAAGGTTACAGTGATCATACACAAATCCATGACTTCAGATTGTAGGATGATTAGTAGCGACTCTTAAATTCAGAAAAAGAACTGCAAGTGACTTGACAGAGTCCAACAAATGTAGTTCGAGGTTAATTTGTTCACTTTTAATGACTTCATAAAAGTAGTTTCCTGCTACAAACTAAAGCATGATTTTGAAAAAATATAACATTCTGGACTTGCTTAAATTTTTGTAAAGACCCACACCAATTTTTCATTTGAAAAAAATGAATAAATTGACACAAAACAACAAATTATCTCTAAAATTAGGGTCTGGAAATTGATACGACAACAATCACAATAGAGTAAGTAATTTGGACATGTAAAAATCAAGTGCAACATTCAATTAATTTCTGAGCATAGAGTATGCAACTAGTTCGCGACGACCCAACAAATTCCAAGATTTCACTTTGACTATGATTTACAACGATCAATATTAGACATAAAGGTCTGTAAACTAATTGATAAATAAAAATGGATTCAAAAATTCTGGGTTATATTTTAAATTGGCATCATTCAAAAGAGACTCTAAAATTTGATTCTTCCATTTAATTTGGCAACGAACAACAAATTTTAATTTCAGAAAGAAGCTAAATATGCAGTGATTAAAAATGAAATTCATACTCAGAAATTGCAATAAAAATGAAATTCTTTTTCTCAGAAATGCAATTGTCTTGAAGGCATCCATGTGAATTTCTAATTTCAAGAGCTGTAATTTAATTTGGCAACGATCCAGTGAAAATGTGCATTCTGATTTTGTAATTTAAATTGGCAGTGACAAATTAAATTCTAAATTTCTATTTGTAAAATAAAATGTCAATGAACTATTAATTTCTAAAAATTCTGGGTTGTATATAAAAATGGAAACACACATCTAACTTCAGAAATTATGTTTGTAAAATAAAATGGCAACGAACAATCTAGGTTCTGAAGTTCTGGATGTAAAATAAAATGGCAACAAATAATCTAAGCTCTGAAATTTATGGTTGTAAAATAAAATGGAAGTGAACCATCAAATTCTAATTACAGTTTACTCTCATTACAATTACAATTCTCAGAAATAAAAATACCGGAACTGTTGAAGATGGAGAATTGAGGAAATCCGTCAAGGCCTTGCGCTCCTTCCTTATTCCTGTTTTCTAATCACAAATACTTCACCGGTACCTCCCAACCAATGCTAGGGGTACTCTTCTTCCCCATTAGCCTCCTGAGCTGCAAAGAGGCCACACAAAAGAAACCGACAAACAATAGCTCCAAGGCTTGCCTCGCAAGGTAGATCTTCCACTCTTTCTACAAGCTTGGTATCCCAACTCTCACAAGTAAAACATAGTCAAAACCATTTTGGAAACATAACCTTACCAAGAATAAGTGAGATCCAATTTCCATCTTCACCATTTTTTTTATAGAAATATTTCAAATGACACATATCCTCATGCACAATTAATTATCTTTTTAATTAATTTAATTAGTAATATTCACCCACACACTTTTCACACTCTCCCCATGTTGATAAGTAAAAACCATTTTTATTTTATTTTATTTATTTTTCCCTCACATTCCCCAATGTGTTTCTATTTTCGCTCTTAGTTGTCCCTTTGTTCCCCAAATTCTCATTTAATGAGTGTCTCCTAACTAGATCTTAGTTAGAGTTGGATTAGGAGTCTTCTTCTAGGTCAACTAGTGGTAGATTGACTCTAGATACCATTCTATATGTACACATATTATCTTATATTTTATTTCTTTCTATTTTAAAAATCCCTTTTAATATTTTCATGTGCACATGTGCATTTTATCCAATCTTTAGATTTTTCTCACCTGTTTTTTTTCTAGAATTTGGTTGATCTCAATTATTTTAATTTGTTTAATATTTTTATTTAGTCCCCTAATTAAATGTTTAGACTCAGGGTTAGTCTTAAAATTAGGATTAGACTTTTATTGGATTTTTAATTAATAAATTCATTGTTTAATTAATTATTCTAATCCAACAAATCTAATCATTTCAATGTTTTCTAGGCCACCTAGATTTATTGACTCAAGTTTTTAATTACTCAATGTTCCCTTCAAGTCACACCTCTGTTTTCCAAGTGTGCCACTCACCTTTGACTAGTTTTGGAAGTTTTTCCGATCCTTGGAGTCAACACTCCACTTGGTCGACTTTTTGAGAGACTAAGGGCTTCTAAGAAATAAGGACCCCGCCCCTTAGAAATATTCACGAGTGACTGTCTCCGTCCTCCCTCACGACATATGTAACATCCTGCTCTTGCACACACTGAGCGAACTTATTCTTTGAGGACACTTGCTCGCAAGTGATCCAGATTATTATATTTTTGGGCATTTGATTTTGATTATGAGGCGTTGTGAATGGATGACATGTTATTATGCTGCATTGACATAGACAGGTGCTATTGAATCGAATTTCCTGAGTGTGAAGGATTTTGGAACTCGAGGATGCAAAGGCATCGATGGAACCCCTTGGACTCCGAATCGAGTCGGGGAGTGCACCATTGAGGTTTGATTGTTTTATATGTGATGTTAGTGCATATGATTAGATGATATGATATGGATATATTTATGACATGATTCGTTGATGATGTAGGCTGACGATATCTTGGCAACCAAACTCACATGTGGAGTAGAGGGGTAACACTCAACTACCATAGATGTTGAGGGAGAGGTGTGGACAACAACCCTGCCACAACCTACTAACACTCCCTCCATGGCTCAAACTGTAGGTTAACGATTACCTAGTTCGAGAGGACCCATGATGCTGTGAGGGAAGACTGCGACAGTTGCTCACAATGATTCTAAATGGCATGCAATAAGGTAGGGGAATTGTTCCTTAGAGGCCCTTAGTCTCCCACAAGATCACCTGACGGAGTATTGACTCCAGGTTTTTTTTGATGTATACCAAGTCAGTCAAGAGGCAAGTGGCACCCTTGGAGCATGTGGTGCGTCTTGAAGGGCACGTCGCGTAAGAAAAAGGGAAAGCGACGAGTGGAACCCTTGGAGCACATGGTGCGTCCTAAGGGGCATGTTGTGCAAGAGAAACAAAAAGAGGCGAGTGGCACCCTTGGAGCACCTAGTGCGTCTTGAAGGGCACGTCGCGTGGTTATTTAATAATTGGATAAACCTAGATGGATTTAGGACAATAAAGCATTAAGGAAGATTTGAAACCTTTCCCTTAAAAAAATGTTGCCCAACCTAGGAAATTAAGGTCTAGGTCTAAATTTTGCTCGTGGTAAAATTTTACCTATTTAAATATAAATAATAATAATAATAATAATAATAATAATAATAATAATAATAAAATAAACATATATACAAATAAAAAAATAAAACAAATAATAAAGATAATCTTCATCAATCTTGTGACAAGAAGGGGGTAAGCAATTAAAGTGATTTATAAAAGTATTGTGGGATAAAATTTAAAAAAGGGAAATAATTGTTTTACTTATTATGCTAATTAAAAATTTATTTCTTAGAAAGAAAAAGGGAAAATTGGTAAGTTTCTGCACTTGCCTTTTTGAGTTTAAATAAAAAGGGGAAAGAAGGAAATCTAAAATAAATAGGAAAATAGGAAAAAGCAAGAAACATAAAAAGAAAGGGGAAACACAAGGAAAAATAAAAAAGTCTAAATTAGTAAGGTATCTAGCATTAAAGAACCTTCTAAATTAAATTGAACTAGTAAATTAATAATGGGGAAAGTCATTAAAACCTGTAAGGGAATTTGGGGACATCTAGGAGCGATTCTAGGAATGACTCTAGGTGGGTGAGGGAAATAAGGATAATTAAAGAATTAAAGAATTTAGTTTTTGGAGGAATGAAGGGGATGGGTGACACATGTATAGGGGAGGATTTTTATGAATTAAATTTTTAAGCATTAAATAAATTGGGATTTTGGGAAAGTAAGGGACTTCAAAACTCCATATAATGGAGGGAGGAAAATGATGATGGATGTCTTCTTTTTGCATAACGTTACGCTGAAGAAATATCTACTTGACTGACTTAGCTTGTGGGAGTTGGGATACCCATCTCGGTGTGGAGTGGTAGCTCGGTCTTGCGAGGCGAGCTGAGAGCTAGCTAAATCTTTGGATAATATGCATGGCCCCTTTGCAGCTCAAGGGGCTAAGGGTGAAGAAGAGTACCCCTAGCATTGGCTGGGAGGTACCGGTGAAGTCTCATCGGTCGGCAAGTAGGAGTTGCACGGAGCGCGCGGGACATCAACTCAGAGCGGGTGATTGGGAAACAATACACTTTCTTCATTACTGTAGAGTAGATTGTTAGTATGAATTGTGATTTTAGTTCTGTAAGTTTAATTGGGTAAAAAAAATGATTGTATTAACATTCTAGTGGTTGACTGAAATTTCCCCATAGCCTTTAGCTCAATACTCATTTCATTTGGCCTTTGATCCCTGCATGTATTGACCGTCCTGTGGTTGATTTATTGTGATGATTGTGGTTTATTTTTTCCTTTGTCCCTATCTCATCAGTCCACACCTGAGCAGTCGACCAGGAGCCTGATCTACGGTTGTCGCTTCGACATTAATATACCTATGGATCTCAACACCCTACTTTTCTGTGCGTGGATGATGAGCGAAGGATGCTCCTATCATCCATCTACCTCTATGTATGGATTTCTTTGTGTCCTTGTTGGTTTATCTCTGTGCTTGTTTGTTCTCCCCGCCTTAAGGGCTTAACCTTGGATTTTCTCTATGCTTTGTAGGATAGAATCTTTGCGATCATTTCAATGAATTTTACTTTTATGCGTCTGCATTATTACACTAATCCCAATGCTTGTTGGGTTCATGGACTGCGATCACCCTGTACTGAATGCTATCCGAAGAACTATTCTAATATCCGCAATGTTTGACTATCTAAAAGGAATTTAATTCTCAAAAGAAATTTACCTTCTCTTTTTTTATATTAAATGGTTGTCTACTCCTTTCCTCTTACAAATAATAATTTTTACTTCTATATTTCCTGGGATGTATTGCACAATGATTTTTCTTATTATTTATTATTGACGACGAATGCAATTCCTATCTGGTGTGTATGTACTTCGATTTTTCTCTGCATTTTATCACTTTTATTAGTGATTTCACTCATCACATTTATCGCTTCTTAATGGCGCATTTAACTCTGTGTAAATATCACTTAATGGCAAGTTCACTTTGTGTGTTCATCACTGGTTAATGGAAAATTACCCTTGCATGTTCATCACTTTTGAATGGCATTTTAACTCTGTGTTTTCATCAGTTTTACATGGTGATTTTATTAATGGTATAATGATGGCTTGTTGACTGCAAATCGACACTGTAAGTGGCTCGAGTGAGGTATAGTTACTGAATAAGAAACTGGAATGTCGTATGATGGATACCCCGACCCAACCTATGTTCAGTTATGCAATTGATGAGTTTCCAATGCTAAGGCTATACTCCCCATGTCCTTCCTATATACGATTGAGATATGGTTCATGCCCGGGGACATAATTTGAGCAAGTGATTTTTCTATCTATATCTTACCAAGAATATTGGGGGGTGGGGATAGAACTGGAGAAACAAGAGAAGGGACATTCTCCCATTTCGTGACCTAATCGAGTCATATATTACTTATGTATTAACAACTGAACGTCGAAGGACTGTGATTGGGTAATTTTTGGGTAGCAATGTTTTAGGATAATGCCCGCGTTCTGTCTGGAAGGGTAGGCATCCACCTTAAGCTCTGAATGTTGATTGTGTGTGTGCAGACGACGACTGAAATGCACTTGCATTAACACCTGTAGACAACGTGCCTTGTAATCCATCTGAAAACCTTTTAAACATTTCCGAGATTGCGTTTGAACAACAACGAACCCTTAACCTTTATTTTGTTTTATCTGCATTTTATCTGCTTGTTATTTCCTTTTTGACGTTTTTTTTTTTGGTTGGTGTGAAATAATTATTTATCTTATTTATTATCCATTATGGTGAATTCCTGCGCCTTCATGAATCTTTATGATAGTGTTTTTGTGCCTGCATTTTTATTTTTGTTGGTGATTCATTTTAATTACCCCAACCCCCTTTGGCTATCACCGTGAGGTATTTAAGTAGCTGGCAGTCACCTGATGATTTTATGATGTAGTTGCCGTATTGTAATTAATAACTGATGGTTGTTGATTATCCTTAGAGGTATTGATTTTTAATACATTTTAACTTGATGATAGTAAATGTTTCACTTAGCAAGTTCAATGTTTAATAACAACCATTTTTTTTAATTGATTAGAAGAGAGTATTAAATTGATTAGGACAACATTAATTTGATTAGAACTTCATTAAATTGATTAGAACAACATTAATCGATTATAAAAACATTCTTAGACAACATTAACTTGTTTAGATCAACCATTATTATGTTTAGACAACCTTTACTTAAATCAACAACATCTAGATTAAGTTAGACTAGACTTGACAATTTAGTTTTCGTATTAATTGTCCATATTTGTCCAATTTGATTGTATATATTGTTTATAGTTTTAGTATTGATCACTTAGACTTGCTAATTTGATTATATTTAACGTTTAATTAGAGGGTGCATTAATGGCTATTTGTAATTTAGACGTGCTCCTTAGATTGGTAACCAATGTTAAAATAGATTGTAATCATTGACTAGTTTAGACTGGATGAATGGTTGGGTCATCGACGATGTCGTGTTTTGGCTTGTGTCATCCCTTGTTGTCATCCTCGGGCGTTTCATCGACCTGTTGTTGGGGTATGGGTGTGGTTTTCCTATCGATATTCAGCTGCTAGCGCATCGGATTATCTAGAGTCCTCAGTCCAGATAGGATGTGTTGTACCATAGTTATTGACGTGTCTATCACCCGGGGACGACAAGATTCCTGATGAGGGGATCATGGCACGCTCTATTGGATATCGGCGATTGAGAACTTGGACAAAGTCGGTGCGTTCTGTGTGAGTGTTATCAAGCATTGTAAGTTTCCTTAGGCACATGTATGGAACACCTTCTTGCGTTGGTGCACGCACCTTGAGGTCTAGTCTTGTTCATTAAGGCCGTTGTGTCAGGAGGGGGATGTTGTCCCTTAGCTTGTAGGCGTGGTCTTGTCTGCGTTGGGAGGGTATTCATTTTCTCCTTGTTGTCTACACACGCTTCTCACAATTTCTCTTGTGCCAGTGCGTGGATTCATAGTAGCATGTTGCCTGGACTGCGTGCTTGCATTCGTCATCTGTTTTGTGGTAAACTGTTGTTGTCGTCACCATATTTCCTTTAAAAAAAAAAATGTACTTCTGCTAAGCTTGTAGTCGTGAAGAAGGGGTCGTTACATGTGGCATCAGAGTGGGTTCAACCCTGTGACTGTGGATCACCAGGCTTTCCACTATAGTAAAACTTTGAGTTTTAACCTAGCACTGATTAAAAACCTTAAATTGTCCATGTGATGATCACATATAGAGGATGCCTTAGAGGTTCTCCATGTGGTGCCATGGAAGGAGGTGCGACTCCTCCAGAAGTTCCCGCACCCTCAGAGTCTAACCCCTAAGCGGAAGAATAAGTCCTTGGGCTGGATTCCCTTGTTCTAAGGAATGATGATGGTATGACAAGGCCCTTCCTGGTAATCACAAAAGGCCTTGATTCACCATCAGTATTGAGATGAGGCTAGGGAACTTGTACCCCTGAGGGTCCATAGCATTCCTTATCCAGTACTGTTAGCATCCATAGAGAACTCAAGAGAGTTGATTTCTCAAGTCCACGAGTTTCGTGAATGGCTATGTCATTAAGGCATGGTTGTAGAGAAAGTCGTTATGCTTCACGCTTCATGATTACGACCTCCAGCATGAAGGTTCTCATGGTTGTCTTTCAACTGAAGGGGAACGCTCTTCTATGGCGGAAGACGCTCCTGCCATTTTGAACATGGCTGTCGAAGAGTGTCTCGGGAACTATTCGAGGAGCCGTTTTGAGAGAGGTACCTATCAGAGGAATTCATTGAGCATCATCTCAATGAGTTCAACGCCTTATGACAGGGCGACTGTACGGTGCCCGAGTACGAGGCCTGTTTTTGGACATTCTTTGGTATGCTCCACACCCTTACCAAGAAACTTAAGGTCAACAAGTTTGTGTTGGCCTTAGAGTTGGAATTCAACTTCTACTTCGAGTATTATTGGATCGAAGAGAATGTGTTGGACTATGGGGAGCCACATTACCAACACGACTACCTAGAGGAAAGGGCCAGAGCATCTGGATCAGCTGAACCCACTATCGTGGGAGTTTTGGGCAAGGCCCATCGGATTCATGCGGAGGTGAATAACTGTCAAGCAGAGCAACAGTTGACTGTGCTACCATCTCTGACCAAACCCTTAGTATTTTGATAGATCCAAGTGCTACCGAGAGTTTCATTTCTAGTGCAGCGCTAAAAATGATTAAGGTAAAGGAAGTCAAACAAGATGAGTTTATCTTCATAGAGATTTCTTTGAGAGTCAAACAAAAGGTTGGAGGAAGGGTTATAGGTTGTACCCTTAACCTGGGAGAGTTTGTCACTAGGGCCAACTTGTACGTCACGATATTAGGATCTTATGACGTAGTGATCGGTATGGACTGGTTGGAATCGCATGAGACGATACTCAACTGTAAGATGAAACGATTGAGATTGGTCAATGACAAGGGACAAAGACATGTGATTTTAGGACAGAACCAAGGAGTTTCCCTGAGGTTCATCTCTTCCTTGCAGCTACGGAAGAGCATGCACAAGGTATGTAAGCTTTATGTGATCCTTGCGTTAAACAAGAAGGGAGTAGTAGAAGGTCTAGAACACCTTCTTGTGGTGAGAGATTTGTAGGTGTCTTCCGAGAGGAGTTATATGGAATGCTGCCAGAGAGGGAATTGGAGTTTACTATATAACTAAAACTAGGGACTGAACCGATAGCTAGAACGCCTTATTGGATGTCAACCCTGGAGTTGCAGGAGTTGAGAATGCAACTGAAAGAATTGCTGGACCCGGGACTGATACGTCCACGTGTGTCACCGTGGGGTGCACCTATTAATTTCATACAAAGGAAGGATGGGTCGTGGAGGCTCTGCATTGAATATCGTCATTTGAACAAAGCAACGATCAAGAATCAGTATCCATTGCCAAGGATTGATGATCTGTTCGATCAAATAAAGGGTGCGACAGTGTTCTCAAAGATCGATTTGCGATTAGGGTATCGCCAGTTATGGATCAAGAGGGATGACGTCCCTAAGACCACCTTTAAGATGAGGTTTGGTCATTACGAGTTACTATTTTACCGTTTGGACTGAAAAACACCCCAGGGGTATTTATGAGTTTGATGAATGGGGTGTTCTACGAGTACTTGGACAAGTTCATCCAAGTAGTCATTGAAAATATATTGATTTACTCTTGGATGATGGAGGATCATGATGAGCACTTGCACTTGGTACTATAGTTTCAGCGAGAGCACAAATTATTTTGGAAATTTGTCCAAATTCTCGTTTTGTCAATCGAAGATTCACTACTTAGGGCATGTCATCTCTGGTGAAGGTACCGCCATGGATCCAGCAAGGGTCGAGGCTATTATGGAATGGCCTACACTGAAAAACCTCCCAGGAGTACATATCTTCATGGGTTTAGCAAGATACTATCAATGGTTCATTGAGGGATTTTCGAAGATAGCAAATCCGATCATGGAGTTTCAAAAGAAGAACAAGAAGTTTGTTTGGACCGAGAAATGCGCGAAAGATTTTCGGAGGCTCAAGGAGCTATTGACAATGGCCCTGATACTAAAGGTCCTTGACATGGACGCAAACTTCTTGGTATGAACTGACACATCCAAGGAAGTCTTAGGCAGAGTCTTGATGCAAGATGGATGAGTGATCACTTACATCTTGAGGAAACCGAGAAGGCATGAGGAGAACTACGCGATGCACGATTTAGAGTTGTTAGCCATTGTATATGCCTTGAAGGTTTGGAGACACTACCTTGTTGGATGAAAGTTTGAAATAAATATGGACCACTGTGTACTACAACACATATTTACACAAAGCGACCTGAATGCACGACAACGATGTTGGTCATAATTTCTTAGCGAGTACGACTTTGAGATTAATTACATAAAAGGAATAGTGAACCGAGTGGCATTGGATTGAGTCGAAGACCACACATCTTTTCAGTGTTTCCTCTTCAGATGAATCTACGTGAAAATATTCTAACTTTACAACATGATGATGACTGGTACAAAGAGGTCGCAGGTTTTATCAGACAAAACACAATGATGGTACCAAGATTTGAAGGATTTACATTGATGACGATGGTTTATGGAGGTTTAAAAATCAGATTTACGTACCACCAAACGACGAGTTGAGGATCTTGAACCTAAGTGAGGCTCATAGAGAAGTATACATGGCTCATCCAGGAGTCACAAAGATGAGGGCGGACCTTAAACCCTTATTCTTCTCTAAGGGAATGAAGGAAGACATAGTAAACTATGTGGCCAGATGTCTAGAATGTCAGTAGGTAAAGGCTGAACATAGACACCCAACATGATTACTACAACCACACGCTATTCCAGAATCTAAATGGGAGGTTATTTTGATGGATTTTATTGTTGGATTGCCACTGGTGGCAAGGAGACATGACTTGATTTTCTTAGTAGTAGACACTTTGATGAAGAGTGCTCACTTTATGCCTGTGCATATGACGTATCAGGCACCTGACATAGCTAGAGTTTTCACCAGTGATATTGTGAGGTTGCATGGCGTGCCTAAGAGGATTATATCTGATCGAGGATCGATGTTTACTGGATGATTTTGGACTAGTTTCCAAGAGGCCTTGGGAACCCAACTTAACTTTAGTACTATGTATCACCCGAAGATTGATGGGTAGATGAAACGAACGAACCAGACCTTGGAAGACATGTTGCACATGTATGTGACAGACCAATAGAAGCGTTGGAAATAATTCTTTCCACTGATAGACTTCTCTTATGACAACAATTACCAAAGAACCATTAAGATGGTGCCTTTCTAGTTTCTTTATAGGTGACCGTGTTAGACGCCTTTTAGTTGGGATTGGCTTGAGGAAAGGGTCCTGGTGAGACAAGAAGTAATCCAAGAAATGGAATATTAAATGAAAACTATAATAAAAAGGATCAAGGAAGCGCAAGATTAATAAAAGAGTTATTTCGATGCGCGTTGTGTCGACCATAGTTACGATTTGGCGATCAAGTATTCTTGCAGTTGAAACTGCATAAGAGTTTGATCAAGTGGGAAAAGGGGGGCTAAACTATCTCCTAGGTTCATGGTAACCTACAATATTGTGGAAAGGAGAGGGCCGTGGTCTATTGACTACCCTTGCCCAATTATTGAGGCGTTTTGCATGATGTATTTCACGTCTTTGTTTGAGACATTGTTTTTAGTGATCCTACACATGTTTTGACTTGAGCACATGGTGGGTGTCAGATGAGGGGGAACTCACGGTTGAGCCAATCCACATCCTGGATCATAGCATTTAACAACTACGAAGTTGAATAGTGGAGTAGGTGAAAGTCCAATGGGACAACTATAGTCCGCACTCGATGACCTGGGAGGACGCATATGACATGCGCCAATTTTTTTTTGATAGATAGACTTATGATACTGTGATACACATTATTTTGACACTTTATATTGTGAAACTTCGGGATGAAGTTTAGACCAAGAGGGGGTGTATGTAACATCACTCTCTTGTGCGCACTGAGAAAACTTATTCTTTGAGGACACTTGCTCGCAAGTGATCCAGATTGTTATATTTTTGGGTATTTGATTATGATTATGAGGTGTTGTGAATGGATGACATGTTATTATGCTCCATTGACATAGATAGGTGCTATTGACTCTAATTTCTTGAGTGTGCAAGATTTTGGACCTCGAGGATGTAGAGGCATCGATGGAACCCCTTGGACTCCGGATCGAGTCGGGAGTGCACCATTGGGGTTTGATTGTTTTATATGTGATATTAGTGCATATGATTAGATGATATGATATGGATATATTTCTGACATGATTCGTTGATGATGCAGGCTGAAAATAACTTGCTGACCAGACTCACATTTGGAGTAGAGGGGTCACGCTTGACTACTAGAGATGTTGAGGGAGAGGTGTGGACAACAACCTTGCCACAGCCTACTAGCACTCCCACCGTGGCTCGAAGTATATCTTAACAATTACCTAGTTTGAGAGGACCCACGATGTCGTGAGGGCAGACTGCGACAATCTCTCACGATGATTCTAAGGGGCGTGCAATAAGGTAGGGGCCTTATTCCTTAGAGGCCCTTAGTCTCCCACAAGATCACCTGGTGGATTATTGACTCCAGGGGTTTTTTGATGTCTACCAAGTCAGTCAAGAGGCGAGTGGCACCCTTGGAGCATGTGGTGCGTCTTGAAGGGCATGTCGCACAAGAAAAAAGGAAAGAGGCAAGTGGCACCCTTGGAGCACGTAGTGCGTCCTGAAGGGCACTTCATGCAAGAGAAACAGAAAGAGGCGAGTGACACCCTTGGAGCACCTAGTGCGTCCTGAAGGGCACATCGCGTGGTTATTTAATAATTAGATAAACCTAGATGGCTTTAGGACAATAAAGTGTTAAGGAAGATTTGAAACCTTTCCCTTAAAAAAATGTCGCCCAACCTAGGAAATTAAGGTCCATGTCTAAATTTTTCTAGTGGTAAAATTTAACCTATTTAAAAAAATATAATAATAATAATAATAATAATAATAATAATAAAAAAAAAAAAAAA
>SNQJ01S0017351.1:16964-39195 GCA_010110895.2 Picea sitchensis | reverse complement strand
ATTAAAGTGATTTATAAAAATATTGTGGGATAAAATTTAAAAAGGGAAAATAATTGTTTTACTTATTATGCTAATTAAAAATTTATTCCTTAGAAAGAAAAGGGGAAAAAGGGTAAGTTTCTGCACTTGCCTTTTTGAGTTTAAATAAAAGGGGGAAAGAGGGAAGTCTAAAATAAATAGGAAACTAGGAAAAAGAAGGAAACATAAAAAGAAAGGGGAAACACAAGGAAAAATCAGAAAGTCTAACTTAGTAAGGTATCTAGCGTTAAAGAACCTTCTAAATTAAACTGAACTAGTAAATTAATAATGGGAAAGTCATTAAAACCTATAAGGAAATTTGAGGACACCTAGGAGCGATTCTAGGAATGACTCTAGGCGGGTGAGGGAAATAAGGGTAATTAATTAATTAAAGAATTTAGTTTTTGGAGGAATGAAGGGGATGGGTGACACATGTACAGGGGAGGATTTTTATGAATTAAATTTTTAAGCATTAAATAGAATGGGATTTTGGGAAAGTAAGGGATTTCGAAACTCTATATAATGGAGGGAGGAAAATGATGATGGATGTCTTCTGTTTGTGTAAAATTACACTGCAGAAATATCTACTTGACTGACTTAGCTTGTGGGAGTTGGGATACCTAGCTCAGTGAGGAGTGGTAGCTCGGCCTTGCAAGGTGATATGGGAGCTAGTTGAATCTTTGGATAGTGTGCGTGGCCCCTTTGCAGCTTGGGGTGCGAAGGGGGGAGACGAGTACCCTTAGCGTTGGCTGGGAGGTACCGGTGAAGTCTCATCGATCGAAAAGAAGGATTTTCATGGAGCGCGTAGGACATCAACTCAGAGTGGGTGATTGGGCAACAATGCACTTTCTTCATTACTGCATAGTAGATTGTTAGTATGAATTATGATTTTAGTTCTGTAAGTTTAATTGGGTAAAGAAAATGATTTTATTAACATTCTAGTGGTTGACTAAAATTTCCCCATAGCCTTTAGCTCGATACTCATTTCCCTTGGCCTTCGATCCCTGCATGTCTTGACCATCTTGTGGTTGATTTATTGTGATGATTGTGGTTTTTTTTGTCTTCCTTCCTAGCTCATCAGTCCACGCATGAGCAATAAGCCAGGAGCCTGATCTACGGTTGTTGCTTCAGTGTTAATAGACCTATGGATATCACACCCTGGTTTTTTGTGTGTGGATGATGAACGAAGGATGCTCCTGTCATCCATCTACCTCGGTGTATGGATTTCTTTGTGTCCTTGTTGGTTTATCTTTGCACTTGTTTATTCTCTGCGCTTTAAGGGCTTAACCTTGGATTTTCTCTGTGCTTTGGCGGATAGAATCTATGTGATCATTTCAATGACTTTTCCCATTGGATCCTTGCGTTCCTCTTACTGTTGTTTGCGTTTTATTTTTATGCATCTGCATTATTACACTAATCCCAATGCTTGGTGGGTTCATGGATTGCGATTACCTTGTACTGACTGCTATCCGAAGAACTATTCTAATATCCGCAATGTTTGACTATCTAAAAGGAATTTAATTCTGAGAAGAAATTTACCTTCTCTTTTTTATATTAAATGGTTGTCTGATCCTTGCCTCTTACAAATAATCGTTTTTACTTCTATATTTCCTGGGATGTATTGCACAACAATTTTTCTTATTATTTATTATTGACGGCGAATGCAATTCCTATCTGGTGCATATGTACTGCGATTTGGCTTTGCATTTTATCACTTTTATTAGCGATTTCACTCAGCACATTTATTGCTTCTTAATGGAGAATTTAACTCTGTGTAATTATTGCTTAATGTCAAGTTATCTTTGTGTGTTCATCACTGGTTAATGTAAAATTACCCTTGCATGTTCATCACTTTTGAATGGCATTTTAACTCTGTGTTTTCATCAGTTTTACATGGTGATTTTATTAATGGCATAGCAATGGCTTGTTTACTGCAAATCAACACTATAAGTGGCTCGAGTGAGGTCTAGTTACCGAATAAGAAACTGGAATGTCGTATGAAGGATACCCCGACCCAACCTATGTTCAATTATGCAATTGACAAGTTGCCAATGCTGATCCTATACTTCCCATGTCCTGCCTATATACGATTGAGATGTGGTTCATGCCCGGGGACACAATTCGAGCAAGTGATTTTTCTATCTATATCTTACCAAGAATCTTGGGGGACGGGGATAGAACTGGAGAAACAAGCGAAGGGCCATTCTCCCATTCCATGACCTAATCGAGTCATATATTACTTACGTATTAACAACTGAATGTCGAAGGACTGCGATTGGGTAATTTTTCACTAGCACCATTTTAGATTGTGCCTGCGTTCTGTCTGGAAGGGTAGGAATCCACCTTAAGTCTAACTGTTGATTGCATGTGTGCATACGGTGACTAAAACACTGTTGATTTCATGTGTGCATACGGTGACTAAAACACACTTTCATTCACACCTGTAGACA
Source organism: Picea sitchensis (assembly GCA_010110895.2). Lineage (NCBI taxonomy): Eukaryota > Viridiplantae > Streptophyta > Pinopsida > Pinales > Pinaceae > Picea > Picea sitchensis. The sequence goes on along the minus strand of SNQJ01S0017351.1, from coordinate 36,727 downwards.
ATGCACCTTGTAATCCCTCTGACAACCTTTTAAACGTTTCAGGGACTGTGTTTGAACAACAATGAACCCTTAACCTTTATTTCCTTTTATCTGCGTTTTGTCTGCTTGTTATTTCCTTTTCGACATTTTTTTCTCGTGGTTGGCATGAAATAATTATTTATTTATTATCCATTATGGCGAATTCTTGCGCCTTCATGAATCTTTATGACGATGTTTTTGTGCCTGTGTTTTTATTTTTTTCAGCGTTTAAGTTTAATTACCCCAGCCCCCTTTGGCTATCACTGTGAGGTATTTAGGTAGCTGGAAGTCACCTAGAGATTTTATGATGTAGTTTCCTTATTGTAATTAATAAATGATGGCTGTTGATTCACCTTAGAGGTATTGATTTTTAAGACAATTTAACTTGATGATAGTAAATGTTTCACTTAGCAAGTTCAATTTTTAATAAAAACCTTTTTTTTCAATTGATTAGAAGAGAGTATTAAATTGATTAGGACAACATTAATTTGATTAGAACTACATTAAATTGATTAGAAAAACATTCTCAGACAACATTAACTTGTTTATATCAGCCCTTATTATGTTTAGACAACCTTTACTTAAATCGACAACATCTAGATTAACTTAGACTAGACTTGATGATTTTGTTTTCGTATTAATTGACCAGATTTGTCCAATTTGATTGTATATATTGTTTATAGTTTTAGTATTGATCACTTATACTTTCTAATTTGATTATATTTAACATTTAATTAGAGGGTGCATTAATGGCTATTTGTAATTTAGATGTGCTCCTTAGATTGGTAACCAATGTTAAAATAGATTGTAATCATTAACTAGTTTAGACTGGATGAATGGTTGGGTCGTCGAAAATGTTGTGTTTTGTCTTGTGTCATCCATTTTTGTTGTCCTCAGGCATTTCTTCGACCTGTTGTTGGGGTATGGGTGTGTTTTTCCTATCAATATTCGGCTGCTAGTGCGTCGGATTATCTAGAGTCCTCGGTCCAGATAGGATGTGTTGTAACAAGGTTATTGACGCGTCTATCACTTGTGGATGGCAGGATTTCTAATGAGGGGATCATGGTGCACCCTATTGGATAGCGATGATCGTGAACTTAGCTGGAGTCGATGTGTCCTGTGTGAGTGTTTTTGAGCATTGTAAGTTGCCTTAGGCACATGGATGGAACACCTTCTTGCATTGGTGCACATGCCTTGAGATCTAGTCTTGTTTTTCAAGGTCGTTGTGTTAGGAGGGGGATGTTGTCCCTTAGCTTGTAGGCATGGTCTTGTCTGCATTGGGTGGGTAGTCATGTTCTCCTTGTTTTCTACACATGTTTCGCACAGTTTCTCTTGTGCCAGTGCGTGGAGTCATAGAAGCTCATTTATTGGATTGCGTTCTTGCGTTCTTCGTTAGTTGTGTGGTTAACTATTGTTGTCGTCACCATATTTCCTTAAAAAAAAATAAAAAAATGTACTTCTGCTACGCTTGTAGTCGTGAATAAGGGGTTGTTACAACGTCATGGAACTCTTGAACTAGGTAATCATTAACCTACCATTCGGTCATGGTGGGAGTGCTAGTAGGCCATGACAGGGACGCTTCCACGCCTCTCCTTCAATGTATGGTTTCTGTGCATGGCCCCTCTACTCCTTATGTGAGTCGGATTAGAAAGCATTGACAAGCTTGCATCCACTGACAAAAATTGTGCCAATAATCCATATATATATATAAATCATACTGCAATCAATCATATGTCACATGTGTGAAAATGAAATAATCAATCAAAATACAATCCACCTCCTGAATCAATTTGGAGTCCAAGGAAGTCCATTGATTCCATCAACATCCATAACCTGTCATGGGTCCTGCACACTCAGGATAACTCTTCAATAACATCTGCCAATACATATGCATCAAAATATCTATAAGTCACAATACATCATTATCATCATATATATCCCATAATCGAAACAAATCATAATATACCATAAACAGATCACTTGCACACAAGTTTCCTCAAAGAATATGTCAATAAAAGTGTGCTCAGTGGAGCGGGGTGTTACATACTCCCCCTCTTGTTTTAAACTTTGTCTCGAATTTTGTACAATATATATATGAAAGTAAATAAATGTATCTGACATAGATGTAAATGTCCAATCCATCAAACAAGTAAGGAAACTGTTGACAGATCTTAGAAGCATCCTCCCATGTAGCTGAGTGTGGACTATAGTTGTCCCACTAGACCTTGACCTGATTGACTATTCAACACCATAGCTATCGAATGTGATGGTCTAAAATGCGGTTTTTCTCTTCCATGAGAACATCCTCATATGACACCTACAAATAACTCAAGTCAATAACATGTGACAGATCGCTATCATAAATTCGTAAAATAGATAGATGAAAAAAATAATGCATACGCCTCTAGAATTAGGAAAGGTTAGTCGATAAGCCACTGGTCCTTTCCTTTCCACAAATTGATCGAAATCTTGTGTGGTTTCACCTGCAAGAAAACTCTATTTCCAATTTCATAATTGCGATCAACGCAATGCACATCATCATAACTCTTCTTCCTATCCCACCCTTCCTTACTCCTCTGTCTTATTGATTGCATCTGTTATTCCATTTCTTGGATCACTTCTAGTCCTAACAGGACCCTATTCTCAAGTTGATACCAACTCAATGAAATCTGACACATTCGCCTGTAAAGAAACTCAAAGATGCCATCTTAATCATACTCTAGTAACTGTTGTTGTATGCAAATTATATCAGTGGAAATATGTCTTCCCAATATTTCTGTTGGTCCGTTACATACATACGCACCATATCTCCCCAAATATGGTTCTTTCTTTCTATTTTTTTGTCTGTCTCTGTGTGATAAGATGTGCTAAATTTTAGTTGTGTTCCCAAGGCCTCTTGGAAACTGGTCCAAAACCGTCCTATAAACACCGATCCCTGGTCGGATATGATTCTTCTTGGTACTTCATGCAACCTCACAATATCGTTAATAAATAATATAGCTATGTATGATGCCTCATAAATCATATCCAATGGAATAAAGTGTGCACTCTTCGTTAGAGTGTCAACTACCACAAAAAATGAATCATGTTTTCTTGTCGTCAGTGGAAATCCAATTATAAAATCCATCAAAATGACCTCCCATTTTGATTCAGGAATAGCGTGTGGTTGTAATAATCATACTGGATGTCTATGTTCAACCTTCGATGATGAAATTCTAGACATCTCACCACGTAACTAACTATGTCTTATTTTGTTCCTTTCCATAAGAATAAGGGCTTAAGGTCCACCTTCATCTTTGTGACTCCCACATGAGCCATGTACACTGCTTGATGAGATTCACTGAAGATAAAACTTCTTAATTTGTTGTTAGGAGGTACGTAAATTCTTCCTTTAAATCTCAATAATCCATCGTTGTCTAAAGAATAAGCTTCAAACTTTGGTACCATCATGGTATTTCATCCAAAATTATCCTTAACTTATTTATACCAGTCATTGTCTATCTGTAAAGTGCGAATATTTGTCTTAAGGTTATTACCGAGAATATGCGTGGTCTTCGACTCAACTCATATTCCACTCTATTCATTGTTCCTTTAATGTAATAAATCTAAAATTTGTATTCACTAAGTAATTTATGACCAACACCTTTGTCTCACATTCAAGTGACTTTGGGTAAATATATGCTGCAATCCACAGTGATACGTCTTTAAATCGAATTTTTGTCCAATCAGATAATGTCTCCAAACTCTCAAGGCATATACAATTTCTAATAACTCCAATTCATGCATTGCATAGTTCTCTTCATGATTTCTCAATTTCATTGAAATGTAAGCGATCACTCGACCATCTTGCATCAAAAATCTGCCTAAACCTTCCTTGGATGAATCCGTGCATACTGATAATTTCTTGTCTATGTCGGGGAATTCTAGTATTGGTGTTGTTGTCAGCAAATCCTTAATATTTTGAAATGATTCCGCGCAGTTCTCCGTCCAAGCAAACTTCTTGTTTTTCTTTTGCAATTCCATGATTGGATTTGCTATCTTCGAAAAACCTTTGAAAAATCGTCGGTAATATACTGCTAAACCCATAAATCTGGGTACTTGTACGTTTTTTGGTGCTAGAAATTCCATAATAGCCTCTACTTTCATTGCATCCACAACAATACCTTCACCAGATATGATATGTCCCAAGTAATGAATCTTCGATTTGTAAAAAGAACATTTCGATAGTTTCCCATACAATTTATTTTCTCATAGACATTTTAGGACCAATATTAAATGTTCATCATGCTCTTATTTCATTTGAGAATAAATTATATGTCATCAATAAATAATTTAACAAACTTGTCCAAGTATTCACGAAACACCTCATTAATAAAAATCATGAATAACCTTGGGACGTTCATCAATAGGAACGGTAAAACTGTAAACTCATAATGTTCGAATCTCGTATTAAATGTGGTCTTAGGAATATATTCTTCCTTAATCCGTAATTGATGATATCACAATATAAAATCAATCTCATAAAACGTTGTCTCTCTCTCTTCATCTGTCAAACAAATAATCTATTCTTGGCAACATATACTGGTTTTTTGTCGTCGCTTTGTTCAATTGATGATAGTCAATACAAAGTATCCATGATCCATCCTTCTTTCTCACAAAAATAAATGGCGCACCCCAAGGTGATACACTTGGACATATAATTCCCAAGTCCAACAATTCCTTCAATTCCATTTTCAACTCTTATAATTTAGTTGTTGACATATGATATGGAATTCTTGCTATCGGTTCAGTTCTAGGCTTGAAGTCTATTGTAAACTCCAACTCTCTTTCAGGTGGTAAACCTGGTAACTCTTCTCGAAACATGTTTGCAAACTCTTACACTACATGAAGGTTTTCTAATCCTTTTGCCTCTCCCTTTTCGTTTAGTTCTAATATTGCATAAATCTTGCACCCCTTGTGCATACTCTTTTGTAGCTATAAGGAAGAAATAAATCTCAAGGACACCCCCTGGTTACTTCCGACAATCACTCAACTCTGTCCCAAATCATCTGTCAAACTTAACCATTTCATCTTACAGTTAAGTATCACATAATGTGATTCGAACCAATCCATACCAATCACTATGTCACAATATCCTAAGATCATGACATATAGGTTGGCATTCATTACAAAATCTCCCAAGTTAATGCTACAATCTATGACCTTTCCTCCAACCTTTTGTTTGGCACCTGATGCCATTTCTACGTATCTAAACTCATCCTGCTTGACTGCCTTTACCTTAATTATCTTTAGCACTACACTAGAGATAGATCTCTTTGTAGAATTTGGATTTATCAAAATAAAAAACTTTTGTTTGAATATTGTACTTGATGTCTCGAGGACAATGGAATGGTGTTCATCCTGGCAGTTTTTCATTGCTACATGTATCTTGTGGGCCTTACCCAAATCTCCAATTGTAGTGGGTCCTGATGATCGAACCGCTTTTGCCTTCTCAATCAGATAGTCTCACTGGTAATGTGGATCTCCACATGTCCAACATCCCCTCTTTGGTCCAATACTCCTAGTCCTCGAAATAGAAGCTATTGGCATAGGATTTTGTGATCCAGGTCTATTCTGCTGAACATGCCTAAAATACTATGGTTTTTGTGGACGATGTTGCTGCTACTATGGTCATCTGTAAGGAGTCATATGCTAAGGAGTATGTCGTCATGGTGTCGATAACATAGATCCTCTATGCATACCTTGATGATTGAAGTCTGTTTGGTCAGCGTCTGATGTTGCTATGCTCCTAATTTCATCTTTCTAGTCAGTCTAGAAGGAGTCCTTCTTTGACCCCCACCATTCAATTCTTCCTTAGCTATAAGGGCCTTCTAAAATTCATCGTGCAACATCGAATGCATTAGGGTCCTCACCTTCTCACAAATATTGAATTCAAGGCCGATCACAAACTTTTTGAACTTTAACTTCTCCATGTTCATATGTTGAGCATACCTAAGTAACTCCATGAATATGGCCTCATACTCTGGAACTTTACGACCACCCTATCGTAATTCATTTAAATCACTAATCTAGCACTCAATGAATTCCTCAGACAAGTACCTCTCACGAAATCGTTCCTCGAACAACTCCCATGACACATCTTCGATGTCCATGTTTAGTTTAGGTAGGATCATATTCCACCATAGAAGATAAGTCCCCTTGAGTTGAAATATCACCATGCACACTTTCATGTTTGAGGTGTAATCATGAAGTGCGAAGAACATCACCATTTTCTACAACCATGCCTCGACGGCTAAGCCATCCACGACACCCCAAAACTTGGGAAAATTCACCTTCTTGGGTTATCTGTGTATACTACTACTACCATATGGAGCACATTGTGAACCCTCATTGGGAAAAACACTCTCCCTTCATCTCGATCCAAGCGATTGATCAACGCCTTTGATATCCTCTTTAAGGATCTCATCATACCTACCACATCTCCCACAACAACCTGCTCCTGTTCAGTGGTCTATTATTCTCCCTGGGTGTTATACCCTTCTGGTGTGGATACCATAGGAGGCGTCAGACCTCTTCCTCCAACACCACATTGTCTACTTCCCTGGTGTCCTCTAACCATGATTACTTGCATGGAAAATTTTCAAAATTTAATTAGTGATATATTTTAATCATTCAGTTAATATAGTGGAAGGTGCAATGGTCGAATGTTGTAGGGTTGAACCTGCTCTAATACCATATGTAACGTCCCCTTCATTATGACATCAAAATACGTGAGTACAATAGAGGTAATTTATTTTTTTGAAACAACCATTAGGACAAGTGATATGTTACAATGACATACATTAATAATTACACATTCAAATCTCATCTTATCACTACACAAAAAAAATCCAAATACAATGTCACTATTTTTTGAGATCAACCATATCACATAAATATAACAAAGGATATCTATCCTCCCACCCTATCCTGCAAGGTTAGGACCTTCAAGACACATAATCAACGCTCAAGTCCAAGATTCATCCGATTGATTTTGACCATTTAAGGTCTCAGGACTGGCGACTGTTTTGAGGAACAAGGAGGTGTCCAATTCCCTTAACCACAATACTATTCTGAATTTCGTGACAACATATCCATATTAAATTCTTTAAGCACAGAGTATAGTTCACCTACGTTTAATCAATCATTTAAGCAAAAAATACGTGTACTTAGCAAGAACATTTTATAACACTTATCATGAAGCATAACAATCAATTCCACTTAACATGCATGCGTTGTATCCACACATAATTTATCTAGACATAAGGTACTAAACTTTTCATACAATACACATAAAATCCTATTGGAAATAATCAAATTTTTTTCAGGTTAGACTCACAAATTTCATTTAATTCATAGCTATAACACAAAAGTCAACAACAATTCTTAGCTAGTAAAAGTTGCGATGTGATTCCAAAACTATAAAAACAACTTTACATGCATACCTAACATGAATACTTAATCTTTTAAAGTCTCACTCTATAATGTATCCTTAAAGATATAACTTCATTTCTTTTAAGAGTATCCTAAAATATTATCTCTTTTACAATAATAAAAAGATATCCTAAGTTAAATGATATTTAACTCTTGAACAATGTTCCTAAAAGACTATCACTCTATTTATTATTAGTTATATAATAACCTTCAATATTTCCTTAAAATGACCATCTCTCCTTAACACCAAGAGTTTTACTATATCCATCATCACATTGGATACGCTCTAATTATAATTTTTTATAGGGGAAATTCCGATACACATAATATGGTTGTCATTAATATTTTTTTAATATCAGAAGTGAAAAATCCTAAATCAAATTACAGGTTGGCATAGCTAAATTTGTGACCATGCAAGTCTGTAAAGACCTAGGGTTGCAAGTTTAATTGGTAGTGACCCGACCATTTAATTACTAGAGTTACCAAATGACTTGGAAGCGCCCCAATCCATTTTCAATTCATGACCTAACAATAAATTTGGAAACAACATTTAAATCTTGGTTTCAATATCACAACCATTCAACAGTGATTATAATTCCTAAAAATTGAAATGTAAAATTTATTTTACAACGATCGTATAATGAACTAAATCCAAATTCCATTTACTTGACAGAGACCCACAAAGTTCAAGCTCACGAAACAATTCAAATTTTTAAAACTAAAACAACTTTATCAAATAACAATTTGGAAATTAAAATCCAATGCAGAGATTACACAACTCTTATTTCTCCGGAAATACAATACATTGTATAGAATTCCAACGAAACTCAAACTCAGACCTGTAACAAAAGAAAACGATGCTACATTCTCTAATTCACCAAAATGAACATAACATAAAATTCCATACAGTTCCTAAATTCTGGGATTAGAATTTGATTTGGTAGCAGTCATGTGACATTCATCAATCTATTAAGTATTAATCGACGATATTCAATAATTTATGAAATCATGGAATTTGATTTTAAAAAGGAAATGAACAACAAATACAAAAATCTAGGTTGGTTACGAGTTTGGAAATGATCATAGTGTTTTAAATTTGGGTTGAATTTTTATTTGGGGGAAATAAAATAAACAGAGATATTGCACCACATGAACGTACACTCAAGAAATTAAGACTTAATTGTATGGAAGGGGATAACTACCAGTGCATTTTTACTCAAAGGAAAACTCGTTGTGAAATGTTACAGTGATCACACACAAATCCTTGACTTCATATTGTAGGATGATTAGTAGTGACTCTTAAATTCAGAAAAAGAACTGCAAGTGACTTGACATAGTCCAACAAATGTAGCTCAGGGTTAATGTGTTCACTTGAAATGACTTCATAAAAGTAGTTTCTTACTACAAAAAAAAAAAAAAAAAAGATTTGGGTAAAATCTAACATTTTGGGCTTGTCTAAATTTTTGTAAAGACCCACACCAATTTTGCATTTGAAAATAAAAAGAAGAAGAAAATAAACCTGAATAAATTGAAACACAACAACAAATTCTCTTTAAAATTAGGGTCTAGAAATTTATACGACAACGATCACAATAGATTAAGTAATCTGGACATTTAAAAATTAAGTGCGACACTCAATTAATTTCTGATCACAAAGTATGCAACTAGTTCACGATGACCCAACAAATTCCAAGATTTCACTTTGACTATAATTTACAATGATCAATATCAAACATCAAGGTCTGTAAACTAATTGATAAATAAAAATGGATTAAAAAATTATGGGTTGTATTTTAAATCGTCAACATTCAAAAGAGACTCTAAATTCCGATTTTGCCATTTAATTTGGTAGCGAACAACACATTTTAATTTCATAAAGAAACTAAATATGCAGTGATTAAAAACGAAATTGATACTCAGAAATTGCGATAAAAATGAAATTCTTTTTCTGATAAATGCAATTGTCTTGAAGGAATCCATATGAATTTGTAATTTTAGGAGCTGCAATTTAATTTGGCAGCGATCCGGTGAAAATATGCATTCTGATTTTGTAATTTAAATTGGCAGTGACAATTTAAATTATAAATTTCTATTTGTAAAATAAAATGACATCAAACTATTAATTTATGAAAATTCTAGGTTGTATATAAAAATTGCAGCGAACATCTAATTTCAGAAATTATGGTTGTAAAATAAAATGGCAGTGAACAATCTGAGTTTTAAAATTTTGGATGTAAAATAAAATGACAATGAATAATCTAAGTTCTAAAATTTATGGTTGTAAAATAAAATGGCAGCGAACCATCTAATTCTAATTACAACTTACTCTCATTACAATTACAATCTTTAGAACTAAAGATACTGGAACCGTTGAAGATGGATAATTGAGGAAATCCGCCAAGACCTTGCACTCCTTCCTTGTTCCCGCTTGTTAATCACAAGGACTTCACCGGTACCTTCTAGCCAATGCTAGGGGTACTCTGCTTCCCCTGAACTGCAAAGGAGCCACACACAAGAAGCCAACAAACAATAGCTCCAAGGCTTGCCTCACAAGGTAGAGCTTCCACTCTTTATACAAGCTTGATATCCCAACTCTCACAAGTAAAACACAATCAAAACCATTTTGGAAACATAACCTTACCAAGAATAAGGGAGATCCAATTTCCTTCTTTACCGTTTGTTTTATAGAAATATCCCAAATGACACTTGTCCTCATGCACAATTAATTATATTTTTAATTAATTTAGTTAGTAATATTCAACCACACACTTGTTACACTCTCTCCAAGTTGCACAAGTAAAACCATTTTTATTTTATTTAAAAATCCATTTTTCCTCACATTCCCCAATGTGTTCCTATTTTCTGTAATGACCCCTCTGTTACGACATCAAATAAGTGAGTACAATAGAGTTTTTTTTTTTTTTAAACAACATCAATAGTTACACATTCAATCTCATTACAACACCACACAACAAAAATCTGAATACAACATCATTATTATTCAAGATCAACCATATCACATAAAGATAACATATGATATCTACTCGCCCAACCTATCCTGCAAGGTTAGGACCTCCAAGACACACAATCAATGCTCAAGTCCAGGATTCATCTGATTGATTTTGACCACTTAAGGTCTCAAGACCGGCAACTGTTCCAAGGAACATGGAGATATCTAGTTCCCTTAACCACAATCATACTCCAAACATTCATGACTAAATCAACAACTATACCCATATATGATTTTAGGGGCTAAATTTCACAATTGGGCTAATTTTCCATGTTTTTTTCCCAAAAAACTATTCGCCGATTTCCATTTTTTCTAAAACAAATTCACCCGAATTCCATAGAATAGAATTATTTAACCTAAAAAATCACCAAAATTTTATAGAAACTATATTAAATCCTTAGAAATTTCAATATTTTTACAAAATTATCGCCAAACATTTTACATTTAGCATATTAAGGACTAGTATATTAGCCCATGTTTCTACATTTTAATATAATTTTTCATCCTTAAAATCATCCCTGACCATAACCTTCATAAATTCTTTAAATACAAAGTATAATCTACTACGATTTAACAACCATTAAAACAATTTGTCATGTACTAAGCAAGAAAATTTTATAACACTTATCAAGAAGCATAACAAAAATTTGCACTTAAATACACTCATAAGTTTTTTAGACAAAAGGTACTACATTTTTCAAATTCTATTAGAAATAATCAATTTTGTTCAAGTTAAAATCACAATTTCATTTAATTCAAGACCCTACTACTACTGAGAGTCAATCAACAAGTCTTAATTAGTACAGGTTGAGTCGTGATTCCGAAATGACAATAAAATTCAGTGTTCCAAAAAGTTTCAACATCCATAAATCTTACGATGAACAAGGGGGTTAAGCAAATTTCAACTAACACACATGAATTGTAATGGTTTCAACACAGATTATAAAATTTTACAACGGATCATTCTTAAAAATAAAAAACAACACAATTTGCAGCGACTCAATTATACAATGATTAATAATTTTAAATACAGTGGCTATGATTTGATTTGGCAGTGAATAAATAACTTTCTCATTATAGGAGTTGCAAATAGATTTGGTAGAGATTCAATATTTTTCAATTACAAGATGTGCAATATGATTTGGAAGTGAATCAAATAATTTCTAAATGACAGGAGATGCAAATAGATTTGGCAGCAAATCAATAATTTTCCAATGATAGGAGCTGGAAATAGATTTGGCAGCGAATGAATATTTTCAATTACAGGATCTACAAATAGATTTGGTAGCAAATCAAATAATGTTCTAATAATAGAAGCTGCAATTAGATTTGGTAGCGAATCATTTTTTTTCAAATACAAGAGCTACAATTTGATTTGGCAACGAACCACTCCCATTTCAATTTCCTTGTTAACATGTAACATTTGTTGAAGTCGTCCAAATCATAGGCACCAAAAATCCTAAGCCTTCAATACAATTTACTCCCCATTAAATCTCACTCTAAGGATCCTTAAGTTTAAATTTTTAAACTCTTAATGAGAAACATAAAATTCTTAAAATAATCATTTTAAAAGTTCAACTAACTTAAGGATAGTCTATCCCAACCATTACATAAATTAACTAATATTAAGGGTAGCTTACCCAAAATTATTGGAGCTACCACTTCACTCTACAAGAATGGAAAGATATGAATACTAAATTTTGTGATCCTAGATTATCAAATTAAGGCAGCAAAACAAATCAAAAATAAGGAGTCAAATGTGGTAGCACTCAAAGAATTCCCAAATTCCAATTAGTAAAATAATTTGGTAGCTACATTAATTCTCTAAATCCTGGTCATCCTTAAACGAAAATGAACAGGAAATTAGGTACACATACTTTAAAATATTTCACAATTTAATTATAGATCCTAACATTACATTAATGATTTTTATCAATACCACGTTCTTAACTCCGAGTTTAACCTCCAGTTTAGTATAAAGCTTCGAAAATGACTATACCAAGTTCTAGATCACACCCGTGTTTGACGAATTAACAAAGTTAAGTGAAACCCAACCATAGTTGTAATTTAACCCACAACGTCACCACTAAATATTCCCATCTACAACTATAATTACTACAACCATAATAAATCTCTATTCGTTATCTACTGTAACTTCTACAACGATAAAAAATCTCTGACTTTGTTAGCAATTAGAATACAACGATCAAGAGATTCCATATTTTTGGATCCAATAACATTCCAAGACATGCAAGATTAAATTCCGGATCATGGTCAGATTTTAGTGACTACGAAGTCTGGTCTCCCAACTTGTAAATTGATTGCATCGATTAAACTGATTCGCTTCCAAATTTGCAAAAATCTAAATAGAGACAAACAAAATACTAAGGGAAAAAATCAATCAACAAGAACAACAAGTTCTAAACTTAAATTTACAATTGATTTATACGAGATAAATCCGAAGATCAATTTGAATTACACATCATCTTATCACATCACTACAAGTTTTAAATTTTATAAAATTGACTTGACAACAACCCGAACTTCAATTAATTAGGCAGCAAATCAAATACATTCTATGGCAGGAGCTTCAATCTATTGGAAACAATTCAATAATTATCAATTTTAGGAGCTGCAATCTAAATAGGAAGTGAATCAAATATTTTGTTCTATGGATATAAACTGAAACAACTATCATCAAAAAATACCCTTTCATAATATGTAGAAATATTACAATGAATCTATCAACACTGATCGAGTATGCCAAATCAACAACAAATTTATGAATTATGAGTTTTTAAAATAAAAAGGAAGCTACCGATCTAATTTCTAATTACAATTTACTTTCATTACAATTAAAATTTTAAAAATAAAATACCAGAATCGTTGAAGATGGATAGTTGAGGAAATTCGCCAATTCTTTGCACTCCTGCTTTGTTCCCGCTTGCTAATCATAGAGACTTCACCGGTACCTCCCATCGAATACTAGGGGTACTCTTCTTTCTCCTTAGCCCCCCAAGCCACAAAGGGGCCACACACAAGAAACCAACAAACAATATCTCCAAGGCTTGCCTCACAAGGTAGAGCTTCCACTCTTTCTACAAGCTTGGTATCCCAACTCTCACAAGTAAAACCTAGTCAAAACCATTCTGGCAGCATACCTTTACCAAGAATAAGTGTCATCCATTTCCCTTCTACACCATTTTTTTTAATAGAATTTTCATCACTGAAACATGTCCACATGCACAATTAATTAACCTTTTAATTAAATAATTTAGGATTATTCACCCACACACTTGTCATACTCTCCCCAAGTTGCACAAGTAATTACCAATTTTATTTTATTTAAAAAGTCAATTTCCCTCACATTCCCCAATGTGTTCCTATTTTCATTCTTAGTTGTCTCTTTATTCCCTAGATGCTCATTTAATGAGTGTCTCCTAACTAGATCTTAGTTAGAGTTGGAATATGAGTTTTCTTCTAGTTGGACTAGTGGTAGCTAGAATCTAGATACCATTATGCGTGTACACCTATTCTTTCATATTTTATTTCTTTCTATTTTAAAAATCCCTTTTTATATTTTCATGCACACATATGCATTCTATCCAATCTTTAGTTTTTTCTCACTTTTTCCTTAAATTGATTTATCTCTATTCTTTTAATTTATTTAATATTTTAATTTAGTCCCCTAACTAAACTTAGACTTAGGCTTAGTTTTAGAATTAGGATTAGACTTTTATTGTGATTTATAAAACAAATTCACTGTTTAATTAATTATTTTAATCCGACAAGGTCTAATCAGTTCAATGTTTTCTAGGCCACCTAGATTTATTGACTCAAGTTTTTAATTACACGACGTTCCCTTCAAGACACACCTTTGTGCTCCAAGGGTGCCACTCACCTTTGAATATTTTTGGAAGTTTGTCCGACCCCTGGAGTCAATACTCCACTCGGTCGACCTTGTGAGAGACTAAGGGCTTCTAAAGAATAAGGACTCCGCCTTATTGCGCGCTCCTTAGAAATATTTGTAAGCGTCTGTCTCAGTCCGCCCTCATGACATCGTGGAACTCTTGAACTAGGTAATCATTAACCTATAGTTCATACCATGACGAGAGTGCTAGTAGGCTGTGAGAGGGATGCTACCACGCCTCTCCCTCAATGTCTAGTTTCTGTGCATGGCCCCTCTACTCCTTCCGTGAGTCGGATTAGCAAGAATTTTCAAGCCTGCATCCACTGGCAAAAGAAGTGTCAATAATCTATATACATAATCATACCGAAAACAATCATCTGTCATATGTGCGTAAAATGAAATACTCAAACAAATACAATCCACTCTCTGACTCAATCTAGAGTCCATCGATGCTATCAACATCCATAACATGTCATGTGCCCTACACACTCATGAAAACTCGTCAATAATATCTGCTAATATATATACATAAATATAACAATAAGTCACAACACAACATCATCATCATATGTAACCCATAATTGTAACTAAATCATAATATATCATAATTAGATCATTTGCATGGAAGTTTCCTCAAAGAATATGTCAATAAAAGTGTTCTCATTAGAGCGGGATGTTACATTTTCACTCGTAGTTGTCCCTTTGATTCCCAAATTCTCATTTAATGAGTGTCTCCTAACTAGATCTTAGTTAGAGTTGGATTATATGTCTTGTTCTAGTTAGACTAGTGGTAACTTGACTCTAGATACCATTCTATGTGTACACCGATTCTCTCATATTTTATTTCTTTCTATTTTAAAAATCCCTTTTAATATTTTCATGCACACATGTGCATTTTATCCAATCTTTATATTTTTCTCACTTTTTTTTTCTTTCTAGAATTTGGTTTATCTCAATTCTTTTAATTTATTTAATATTTTTATTTAGTCCCCTAATTAAAATTTTAGACTTAGGCTTAGTCTTAGTATTAGGATTAGAATTTTATTGGATTTATAATTAATAAATTCACTATTA
Source organism: Picea sitchensis (assembly GCA_010110895.2). Classification (NCBI taxonomy): domain Eukaryota; kingdom Viridiplantae; phylum Streptophyta; class Pinopsida; order Pinales; family Pinaceae; genus Picea; species Picea sitchensis. The sequence continues at coordinate 21,242 of SNQJ01S0017351.1, read as the reverse complement.
ATTAATTATTCTAATCCAACAAGTCTAATCATTTCAATTCTTTCTAGGCCACCTAGATTTATTGACTCAAGTTTTTAATTACACGACATGCCCTTCAAGACGCACCTCCATGCTCCAAGGGTGCCACTCTCCTTTGAATTGTTTTGGATTTTTTTTTGACCCTTGGAGTCAACACTCCACTCGGTCAGCCTTATGAGAGACTAAGGGCTTCTAAGGAATAAGGACCTCACCTTATTGTGCGCCCCTTAGAAATATTCGTGAGCGACTGTCTTCGTCCTCCCTCACGACATAGTGGACCTATAGAACTAGCTAATTGTTAACCTACCATTCATACACAATGGGAGTGCTAGCAGGAGGTAACAGGGACACTGCCACACCTCTCCCTCAATGTCTAGTTTCTATGCATGGCCCCTCTACTCCTTATGTTATTCGGATTAGCAAGCATCGTCAAGCCCGTATCCATTGACAAAAACTGTGTCAATAATCCATATATATATAAATAATATTGTAATTAATCATATGCACATGAGCGAAAATTAAATAATCAATCAAAATACAATCCACCCCTTGATTCAATCCATAGTCAAAGGAAGTCCATTGATGCCATCAACATCCATAACCTGTCATGGGTCCTGCACACTTAGAAGAATTTGTCAATAGCATCTGCCAATACATATGTATCAAAATAGCTATAAGTCACAATACATCATCATCATCATATATATCCCATAATAGAAATGAATCATAATATACCATAACCGGATCACTTGCATGGAAGTGTCCTCAAATAATATGTCAATAAAAGTGTGCTCAATGGAGCGGGGTGTTACACATGAGAAATTTGGATACCAATTTATAAGAGCTTGAATACTAATTTTATTCATAGGATAAATTAATGAAAGATCATATGAACCATAAATTATCCATCCCATTCAAAGATAGTAGCCCATATCAACAAGGTATGATGATATAATTCATTTCTTACATAACCAAGAGAACATAACAATAAATGAAATTGGCATACAACCTCAAAACTGGTTTGTGTGATAATCTACATATATCTTTAAAATTATTTTTGAGTTTTAAACTGTTCACAAACCATATGGTACTATAAAGTACCTCTTTTGTGATGTGATCTCATGTGGCTATTCAAACTCGTGACATCCCGTTAGGGAGTCACATTAACACCATATATATAGTAGAGGAGGCAACAAACTATAAGGTACCATAAAACACCACTCTCTTTCTTTTATGAATTTCAAAATAATCTTCCAAACCGTAGGGTACTGGAAAGCACAACTCTCTTTCTTTTATGAACTTCTCGTGTGACTATTCGAAATCGTGACATCGTTTTAGAGATTGTATTAAAAACCCTCGTTACATTAAGGCCATCTCTCAATTTTTTTTAAAATCCATAACCTTATTCACACTCACTTCAATGATATATTTAAACCGCATTCAAGAGGAATTACCGAACCCAAATATGATGGCACCATGATTATCAACATGAAAAATGATGACCAAGCCAACTATCAGTCTTTACGAAGGGAAGTTCTATGAGAATACAAGCTTACTCCACATAGTGGTAATTTTATTTCTACCATAATAATGATTATTTAATATTATAATACATTTACAAGTAATAATATTAAGTGTCGTCTTTTAAATTTTAGGAAATTGATTGGATTCTTGTATTTTTTTTACTTGGAACTAGTTGGATATGAGTTTTGATCACTGATTAGTAGGTTTGGATTGTGATAAATTTATGTTTATAAGTAAAAAATTAATGATGTGGTTTTTGAAAGTGTTTTGGTCCAGATTTGTTGATATGTATTTTTACCAAACACATGTTTGGTTAACAACCCACATGTGCAGGTAGGGGATTGAAGGTTAGGTTTGATAGTTGTACATATTTTCAATTTATCAACTGTTACACATAACGGTCTCCTAATATTTATGTATATGCTCATTTCAAGTGGTTGGGTGCAATCTATACTATGTGAACTCCTCAATCATTGTTTTCATTTTATCATCGTCGATGCTTATCTTGATCTTGAAAATTTGAGGAATATACTCAAAGTATGTTTTTCTTGGAAATTCAAGAATATTGTTTGATTATATGAGATATACCCAGTGCATTATACAATTAATAGGTAGGCGTGCATTTAAGATCTATACAATGACTTTTACCTTTTTTTTCGATTCAACTATCAAAACGAAAGCTACATTAAATTGCTCACAAAATCATTTTGTGAGCAAAGTTGTGAGGAAACACTAGTATTTCTTTATGGGTACCCACAATTATGTGGTGATTTGTTTTACTCTTATGGGATGACATCAATGATGTGGTGTAAAACATTATGAGGATGTTGGAAATTTTGTTGGGTCTCTATATTATGCAATGGTATGGAAATTGATTAGACGTGGCTAAAAATTTGTCATATTACTAACCCATTGTTGGAGTCAATGGCACCTTATACCAGATTGTGAATTAGCCAAGAGATTCTCCTCCATGTTACATAATTCTATTTGCATTTATAGATCAATCCACTTTGTTGATGGTTATTCCCTAAAGATTGTTGCATAATCTAATTCTATTTGCATTTATAGATCAATCCACTTTGTTGATGGTTATTCCCTAAAGATTGTTGCATAATCTAGAAGGTCCCTGTAACTTTGTTTGCAATAGAGTGATAACCAAATGACTGATGGGTGTATACTTTCAACAAGAGTTTATTTTCTATGCTATGTGAGGGAAATTTATATGGTGATATATCAACAACCTTCACATTATGGCCTCATTGTTACATTTGTATTGCATCTTGATAGTTACAACCTAGTTTGAAGTTTCCTCGAAGAGTTACATAGGGATGCTCAAGACATGATATATGATGTAGTGCCCCACCAAAGTAATTTATGTTGTGGATAGGTTGCATTTCTGTTTGTGAATATTTTTCCCATTGAATATTTTTGGAGTAAGTTTCCCTTACAATTAAGCATCACAACTTGTTTATTGGTAGTTGTGGAAGGTTTTTCTTGTGCTAGACAATTGTGAAGTAGTTTGGATGAGAATATAGAGTTGCAAAAGTTCTCCCTTATGCCTTTGATGTTTATTTTTATTTTTTTAAATCCATATGCATGTACGAAGTTCACCTTGAAGAGTTGTAGACTAATTATGGAAAGTTGAGGAGTGGCATATGTGATGGCAGTGAATTTGTTGTAAATAGTTTCAGTGTGCACCTGGAGAGTTGTGGAATGGCTATGGAAGGCTTATGGTTGGCTATGTAATGATTAATATTTTTCATTAAGAGTAGCAAATGCATCTCTTCTCCCTTGTTTTTTATTTGTATGCACTCTAGTTATCTATGGAAGATTTCATAAGGAGTGAGTAATGATGTCATTGATGTCAAAGTTAAATGTAATGTCTTGGAGGAGTTGTGGATAAACCCTACATGGAGGGAGCCCAACTTTTTCCACTAAATTTTATAATGCTTGTGTGTTGGACAAGGTTTGTATTTGCAAAGAGTTTGCTTGGTTGTAGTTTCCCTACATTTAGATAATCTTATAGATACCTAGTACTAGGGTCATGGTTTTATGTGTATCTTGATGATTGGTCACTGAGATGGGTAACTATTTTTGAAATAATTTTACATTGATGAATGGATACACTATGGTCTTAGTGTGTTCAAGTATAGGTTCCAATCATCCAATGCAAGTGATTTTTTTTTTATACTTAGAATTTGTATTGATATGGTTTTGGTGAATTTGTAGTTTTGAGATGATATTTTTGGCAACCTGATTGACCATGGTTTTAATGTACATTGTTTCAACACTGCATTTTGTTGGACCAATTTTTCTTAATACTATGTTTTGGTTTACTAAATTTTGTTTTTATCCTAAGTTTACAAAGGGGGAAAGGGGAGGCATGGGTGATACATATCAAGTGAAGGAAATGCATACTTAAGCCTGGTTCCTAATGGAAATTGATCCATTCTAACAATTGGAATTATAATTGCTACCTACCAGTATTGCTGGGTATGTGGAGGGTGAGCTAGGAAAACTCTATATCCCTATGTTCCTATGAATACCTGGAATTATAGGTGATTTATAATTGATAATTCAATTCTCAATTATGATTGGGTTTCCTTGAAGAAGGAATGATCCCTGGAATGAAAATTGTTTGGGTGGTTTCCCAAGGTGTGAAGCCTAGAGGGCACCTAGAGAATCCCGAGTGCAACTGGATTTCTCGGAGCCATAGTTCTATGATAATTCTTGGAA
>SNQJ01S0017350.1:100039-144619 GCA_010110895.2 Picea sitchensis | reverse complement strand
AGGAAAATGTCAAAGGAAAAAAGCCAAAACAGTTTTACTTTAAATCCATCGAATGACTATCCAAACAGATCAAAACTATCTTCGATGCTCTAATCAACTAACGAGACACGGGTAGAAACGCCTTCTACAGTTTTATTTATATGGACAATAAATAAACCACACCATTGTTAATCGCACATACCATATTGTCAATTATTAGGTAAGACACACGTATCTAAGACCAGAGAAATTAGCAAATGGCATACCCTTTCCTACTCCTCTACATCCAACCAATACATAATATATCCATAACTAGAGTGGCCTTCGTAATATATCCAATACCTAGATGGTTCACAATTTGAGAAGTATCAATCCCTCAAAGAGTATTAACAAGAAGATTTATTTCTTGGAATTTTCTTCTATAACAAATAAAGCTTCACCGATCTACTTTTGTCGATCAATATGCAACAACACCACATAAATGATCCCTCTAGTGCTCAAAAGCCAAAAAAATAATATGCATATCTCCATAATATAATATATATTCAACACAAACAAGGAAACAAGTAATTTGGTAATTGGTATTCACACTCCAACTAGATAATTGTGCTAATTTAACTATACGGTATTCAATGGAAATGGAATCAAACAATCAATATAATTAGAGTTCAAACTTGAGTGAATCAGATTCGATCACATCTCAAAATTTATTGAATATGCAAGAATATGCAAGTTCATAAATGCAATGCACATTGGTGAGTCGATACCAAGGCAGTGAATTAGACTTTCTCTCGTCGATTAGGAACTTAGGAAGTACCATATGCATCGCTCTCACATCCAATCCTCTAGTTGACTAATCAACCGCATGCACATTGTTGGTACAAGTATGTGTGATAGACATTACAGTTTTGTAGCAAAGCCATTATCTCGATGAATGCTGAGTAGTAGGAAGAAATTATCTCGATGAATGCTGAGTACTAGGAAGAAACTATGTTCAATAGAAATTGATCAATTAATTCTTGGTGGTTTGTAGCATGTGGAATTGGAAAACTATAAATGTTTTATGGTTTTGTTATGTCTGTTTATTGAGTGTTTGGGTTCGATGCTTTGAGAGAGTTTCTTCAACTCGGGTGACTGTGACTCAAACTCAACCAAGTTCACCAAATTTACCACAAATTGAGTCAATTAGGGGCTCTCTACTTAGTTTGATGATCAATTTGGTCCGAATCCAACTTGGCCACCCAACCCAATTTTGAAGAAAATTTTATTTTTTTTCAAAACATTATAACTAAAAAATAATTCCTAGCACATAACCCCTAAAAAAAACTATAAATAGAAAACCCCCCATAAAAAGAACACCTTTTCCTTCCTCACAAGTATTTCACACCTTCTCCTTCCTCACAAGTCTTTCAGTGAGCATTAGTGAATATTTGGAGTTTTGGAGTAATTTTGAAGAGTTATGATTTAGAGTGATATGAAAGCTTGTTTGGAAATTCAAGTCTTTTAATGAGCATTAGTGAACATTTGGAGTTTTGGAGTAATGTTGAAGAGTTGTGATTTAGAGTGATATGAAAGCTTGTTTGGAAATTCACTTGGGTTGTTTTTAATTGATTTAACATTTAATTAAGGAGGCTACAACCCATATTCAAAGGTAGAGGAATTGTGGACCATATTCTTTGCCCATTATCCATTGATTTCATTCGAAGGTATGTTAATAGTTAAATCCACTTCTTTTTTTTCCATCATAAAATTACAAGTCAAAATATGTGTTTAAAGTTTTGTTGTTTTAACCTTCTACTAGTTTTATTTTTGAACTTTAAACTTTGCATTTTAAGATAGGATTTGCAATGTTGCATATTCAAATTCGTAAATTTCTTTCCATTTAAATTTTACCATGGTCTCAATAGTCAAAGACCCTGCATAGATCCATGTTGATCTTGTTGATGAAGAGATTCATTGCAAATATTTCAAAAGCACATAAAGAGGAGTTGATTCATAGGCTTAAACAACACTTGGATGGTAGAAGAAGCCAAGTTTCCCCATTCAAGGAACCATCAATAGAGATTGGACATATTAGATTGGAATTAAAAAATCATTTTGATAAATTTAAAGAAGATAAGTCCATGGATGCTCACTAACAGCAAAGGAACACCCAAAGAATGATAGAGTCACTTAGAGATTGAACATATTACATTGGAATTAAAAAATCATTTTGATAAATTTGAAGAAGATAAGGCCATGGATGCTCACTAGCACCAAAGGAACACCACAAGAGATATAGTCACTTGGAGGTATCTAAAACCTAATCACAATGGAAGTATGATCCAAGTTAGCATATTTATTCAAAGCTCTGTAAACTGGTGACAACGAATTCCTCCAGGATTAGGATTTCAGATCCTGTAATCCAGCGTTGGTTATAACCAATAAGACAATGTTAGAATATGGATGAGATTGCATTTAATAATCAGTTTTCCTGTGTAAATGTATATAAATTCATGTAATCCCGTAAAGGAATATGAGAGTGAGTGAGATGTTGTAATCTCCTTTATCTGAATAATAATACAATTGATACCTCTGCTTGGTGGACGTAGCCCAACGTTTGGTTGAACCACGTAAAATCTCTGTGTTTATAATTTGTGTGTGATTGTTGATTATCATAGTCGAATTGTCTTTTCCGCATTTGCAATTATAAAAAGTCGTATGAGAGATGGTTGGAGGAGAAGGTGTTGAGGGAATCAAATTTTGGAGGAGCAACATCATCTGTGTGAGGTGCATCGATTTCCACATCGTCGTAGGTCCCTCCCATGGAAGGGTGCGACGTCTTACTAGCCATACTTATCGCATGTGTTAAAGCCTGAAATCGTCACGGTCTAGCTATGCGTTATAGTGCGTAGACCCTTCAACATATTTTCCCTCCAGTTCCATCGAGAGGTGCGACGACTCCTTTTTAAAACAAAGGTCACGATCTCCTCCTAAAAAAAAATTCGCATGGTTTTAAAAGAATATAAGGTATGGTCTTTTTTAAAAATTTTAAGGTATTAAATATTGTACGAGTGGAGGATTGTATGCATTTAAAAGGTGGTATGAATTAAGAGTGAAGTTGAATGCTTATAAAAGGTGACTTTTATTTTTATTTTAAATAAAAGGTGAGGTTTATACATTGACATTTTAATATTACTTTCAATATTAAACTCACATTAAACCTTTTATTAAAAAAAAAAAATTAACCTTTTGAGGTTTATGCCTTTATTCCTCCACATTATTTTTCAAAGGGCCTTGGTTATTATAAGAAGTGGTGTCATTTTTGTAATTTTTTCTTCTGCTAATGGCGAAAACTAAGAGTATTAAATTTGAAATCGAGAAGTTCAATGGAAAGAACAATTTCGAGATCTGGAAGGTTAAGATGCACGATCTTATCGTGCAACAAAGCATGGTGAAGGAACTTTTGGGAAAAGAAAAGAAACCTGTGACCATAACATATGAAGACTGGGATGATATTGATGCAAGAGCACTAAGTTCCATACGCTTGTGTTTGGTCGATGATGTTTTGTTCAATATTGTCTCAGAGAAGACAACAACTTTTTTATGGACAAAGCTGGAAAGACTGTATATGAAGAAATCCTTGACGAACAGGATCTTCCTGAAAATGCAATTGTACAGTTTGTGCATGAAGGAAGGTACGAAAATAACTGATCATTTAAATACTTTTATTACTCTCTTAGTTCAGTTGACCAGCATGGGAGTAAAATTCGACTCTAAAGGCAAGGCAATTACATTATTGTGTTCTTTACCTGCGCCATGGGATCACTTTGTTACCTATATTAGTTTCAGTTCAACAGAAAGTATTTAGTTTGATGATATTGTTGGAGCTTTAATGTATGAGGAAACAAGGAATAAATCCAATCTAGAAACCTCTACATCTGAGGCGATGATGGTCATAGGCAGACCTAAAGAAAGAGGACATGGTCAAAGGGATTTCTCTCACTCAAAGTCGAAGGGAAAGAAAAACAAACTTAAGTGTTAGTTTTGTGGAAAATGTAGACACCTGAAGAAGGATTGTTGGAAGAGACAACAAGCCTCCAAAGAAGACCCTCCAAAGGAGATGAAGGAACAAAATAAAATCGAAACAGGTTCAGCAACAGGTTCAAGTATGACTGATGAAGTTTTAATAATTAGTATTGGGTCACGTCATTATCAACAATGGTTATTCGATTTTGGTTCTTCAAAACACATGTGTCTTCATAGACACTGGTTTATTACTTACCAGTCTATAGATGATGGAATTGTTTACATGGGAAATGATATCTCATGTAAAGTTGTGGGAATTGGTAGCATTCGAATTAAGATGTTTGAGGGAACTGTTAAAATACTAACTGATGTGAGACATGTACCTAAGATTAGGAAGAACCAAATTTCTTTGGGAGTCTTAAACACTAGAGGATACAAGAATATTGTTCAAGGTGGAGTTATGAAGGTCTACAAAGGAATCCTACTTGTTATGAAAGTGAAGAAGGTTGGTAAAATGTTTCTATTAGAAGGAAGAATTGAGTCAGATCAGGCGACAATGGTATGTGAGAAAGAAAATGATTCTATTCAATTGTGGCATAAATGGTTGGGTCATCTGAGTGAACAAGGATTAAAGGTATTAACTGATCGCAAGTTACTTCCTAGTCTAATGTCTTTAAAGTTAGATTTCTGCAAGCATTGTATTTATGGAAAATAGAATAGGTAGATATTTAAAACCAGAAGACAAACCAGTGAAGGAATCCTTTACTATATATCCATTCTTATGTTTGGGGACCATCCCCTATTATTTCATATGGAGGATCATCATATTTTTTTTACTTTTATAGATGATTTCTCTAGGAAGTTTTGGGTCTATATGTTGAAAAGAAAGGCTGATGTGTTTACTCTTTTCAAGCAGTTTAAAACTTTGGTAGAAAAGAGAACTGGTAGGTCCATTAAATGTTTAAGAACTGATAATGGTGGTGAATTTACGTCAACAAAATTTGAGAACTATTGTAAGGATTTTGGGATTGATAGGCATAAAACCAATGCCTATACTCCTCATCAAAATGGAGTTGTTGAATGCATGAACATGACTATTCTAGAGAGAGAAAGGAGTATGCTTAGTAACGCCAACTTGTAGTAGGAACTGTGGGCAGAAGAAGTAACTACAACTTGTTATCTGGTGAATCGATCACCATCAACAACAATAGAGTGAAAAATTCTAGAAGAGGTGTGGGCAGGTCATCCTTGTAATTATTCTAATCTTAAAGCTTTTGGTTGTGAAGCCTATGCTCTAATTATGAAACATCAACGTTCTAAACTAGATCCAAAATAAAAAAGGCTTATCTTTGTTGGATATGGTGATGTTATTAAGGGGTATAGGTTGTGGGATCCTACTATTCACAAGATCACCATTAACAAAGATGTAGTATTTGATGAATCATCTCTCATCAAATTAGAAGTAAATGTTCAAATGAAATAGGAAGAAGTATCTAAGTATCAAGAGATTCAGTTTGAAACCAGTTCAAATAAAGATGAAAGTGAACATGAACAAGTTCTTGAAGAAGTTCTTGCAAAGGAAGACATGGTTGATGATAACAATCAATAGATTGTGGATGAGCCACAAACTTCCCTAAGGAGGTATACACGGGTCAAAAATCCTCCAAGAAGGTATGATGATTTTGTTTCATCATTTTATTTCAGGAAGTTGTGAAGGGTTCTAATAGTGATAAATGGAAAGAAGCAATGAAGGATGAAATGAAGGCATTGGAGAGGAACGTCACATGGGACCTCGTAGAACTTCCAAGAGACATAAAAACTATAGGTTGCAAATGGGCCTAGAAGTTGAAGAAGGGTGTTGATGATAAGGTGGAAAGGTACAAATCAAGGTTGGTTGCAAAAGGATATTCTCGAAAAGAAGGTATTGAATTTCATGAGATTTTTTCACCAGTTTTTAAGTCTATTTCAATTCAAATTGTGTTAGCATTGGTTGCATTACTTGATTTGGAGTTGGAGTAGCTAGATGTTAAAACTGCTTTCTTACATGGATATTTGGATGAGGAAATTTATATGGAATGATCCAAGTGGATATCGCTGGCCACCCACCTATTCCACTTAGACCCCCACCATTGTTTCTTTCAGTTTTTTAGTTTCCATAATTGTAGCACAATTTACTATTGTAGCAGAATTTACTATTTTCGGATTCGATATTCATTGTTAGCAGTGTAGTCCTTGGATAAATATTTATAACGATGTATCATGTGTGTCAAAGGGAGATATTATTCCAAACTTACAACCCCGAGAAATTTATGTACCAATTTACCCCGACGAGGCCCATATTCTGGCATTTCATCTCCCAAGGTTAGGTTTTTGGATGTTTAGGGTTTCCATTGTTTCTCAATAATATATAGGCCTTCGAGCCTCATTGTAAAACATAGTTCAGAGGCTTGTAGCCGCCACATATCTTCTCGGAGATAAACTACCAGTGCCCTATCTAGTTTATTTCCATTTTCTCTCTAAACAAGTTTTAGTTCTTTGATATTAATGAAATGAAGTGTTATTTCCGCTCCATCTTTGTATTCATGGTTATTTGTGTATTATGTTTCATTCCTGCAGAAATTTGGATCAGTGGTATCAAAGCAGTCTTCTTTTTCTCAATCCTTCTTTGCATGTCCCCAATGAGGTTAGGGTATAAGGAGTTAGGGCTCGATATGGTTGAACCTTTGCAAGGTCAGCCTCGCAAACCTCGATGACTGCCCATGGGGGAAGAAAATAAAGACGAGGGAGAAGAAAATCCGATCAAAATGTTGCTCGAGGAGGCCCTTGAAAAACAACGGAACACGATGATGGATAACTTCACCCAGATCCTTCAACGATTTCCCATTGGCGGCACATCTGCATCCGACAACCACTCTGGAGGTGCAACCCCTTTTAAGGTACAAGTAAACTTTGACATTCCCATATTTGATGGCCAAATAAATGCAGATGTCGTAGATAGATGATTGGATCTATTAAAATAATATTTCTCGGTTCATGACTTTTTCGATCGAGAGAAGATTATTTTTTCACTGCTCAAAGTTGCCCCCCATGTTAAGGACTAGTGGGAAACCTACAGTGAGAAAAAGGATGAGGAGTAACCCTCTCTATTCTCAGTTGTACCCACTTGGAATTATTTTTGAGACACCATCAAGGAACAATATTATCCCATGGGGAGCTATGAGGACAAGTACATACAATGTACTACGCTATGGTAGAAAAGGTATCAAGATGTGCATGAGTTGACGAATCTGTTCCATACCCTGTGCACAAATTTGGGTATCAAATATTTAGAGAAACATTTGGTGTTGAAGTACCTCAGTTGTCTGCACAGATACATTCAGGAGGAAATGGAGTTCCTTGACATTTCCTCGCTTGGTACAACATACCGGTATGCTTCCAAGATTGAGCATAAATTCAAATAGAAGAATCGAGACTTTGGATCTAAGAATCAAAAGAAAGAAAAAGGTTCCCCCAAGCCGTAGAACAAAGGAAAAATCCAAGGCATGGTGGCTCAAGACAAACTACCAAACCCACAAACAAAGAACAACACTGCAAAGCCAAAGGAGGACATGGGAAAGTGGTGTGAGTTCCATAAGAGCTCCACTGACAACACAAATGAGTGTCGGGCCAAACAGTCATTGGTGGCTGAGATGAGGGCTTATGAATCAGATGCATGCTCTGACATTGAATTAGAACTCAAGAAGGGGAATGACAGAGGGAAGTAGATTATCGATGTGAAGCACAACGCCACTCTCAGATGTGGGTAAAGGGTTCCCCTATACAGTTCATTGTCGAAAGTTGGAGCCAAAAGAACCTCATTTCAGCAGAGGTCGTGAAGTGTTTGGGGTTGCTGACCACACCACACCCACAACCGTACACCATCGGGTGGATTCACCATGAATGATATCTTCGAGTCAGCCAACAATGTCGCTTTCCCTACAACATCAAGTCGTTCACCAATGAGGTATTATGTGACATTTCTCCTCTTGATGTTTGTGATGTATTATTAGGCCAACCATACTTGTGGAAATGACATGCTGTGTATCATTCGTAGCCTCGACCTGTTATTATTACCTTGGGAAATAAGTTGTTCATGATACCAGAGGTGCCACCTCCTACCGCTATCTCTTTGGCTACTGCAAAATAATGCAGTAAGATCATTTCCAAAACTAGAAAATTTGTTTTTCTAATGATCCACCCTCAAGGAAAGAAGAAGACTTTGGCCACGAACTCCAGAAAGGGCTCCTCCGCACAACAAAAACAAATGGAAAAGGTCGTGGAGGAGTATCGGGACCTCTTCACCTCACCCGTAGGGGTGACTCTACACTATCATGTCAAACACCCCATTGATCTGACCCCAGGTGCACCACTGCCCAATTGACTGATATACCGACGCTCTGTTATGGAGAATGATGAAATCAAGAGGCAGATCCAAGAGATGATGTAGAAAGGTCACATTTGGCCAAGTTCATCACCCTGTGGGAGCCCGATCGTGTTGGTGCAGAAGAAGGATGGGACTTGGAGACTCTGTATTGACTATCGGGTGCTCAACAAGATCACTGTCCAAAACAGGTTCTCCATCCCACAGATTAATGACCTTCTAGACCAACTCATAGGGGAAAAATATTTTAGCAAGAATGACTTGAAGTCCGGGTATCACCAGGTACTAATCAAACTGTTTGATGTGTGGAAGACTACCTTCAAAGCCAAGGAGGGCCTTTTTGGATGGCCTGTCATGCCTTTCGGGTTGAAAATGCTCACGAAACCTTCATGAGGTTGATGGATGACATCTTGTGACCATTCACCAACTCATTTTTATTAGTTTACTTGGATGACATCTTGATCTTTAGCTAGACTTGGGAAGAGCACCTCGGCCACATCCGACAGATCCTCCAAACACTGTGGAAACACAAGTTGTGTGCCAATTTGGAGAAGTGATATTTCAACATGACCCAGATTGAGTATCTGAGATACATTATTGATGAGTGTGGGGTGCATGTGGATCGAACCAAGATCCAAGTCATTCGGAATTGGCCAGCCCCAACTACTCTAACAAAGCTTCGCAACTTTCTGGGTCTTGGTAGTTTCTACCGCAGATTCGTGTTGGGATTCTCTCATATCATTTATCCCTTGAGTCAAGTCACCAAGGGAAGAGTGAAAGAAAAATTATTTTTCATCGAAATCTCATAAGAAGGCGTTCGTACAATTGAATCATCACCTCTGTTGTGCCCCAATGCTCACATTACCAGACTTGCATCAACCATTTGAGATAGAGACATATGCCTTTGACTATGATATTGGGGTAGTTCTTACTCAACAGAGGCATCCAGTGGCATGTCATAGTGCGACACTGTCCGACACAGTTCGAAAGTATCCCACTTATGAAAAAGAAATGTATTCCATTGTGAAAGCTTGCCGAAAATGGAAGCATTACATTTTGGGGATGGAAACGATCATCCACATAGACCACCAACCCCTATAGTTCATACATACACAAAGGAAGTTGTAGAACGATCACCATCAGAAGTGGTCCATATATCTACAACAGTTTCATTTGAACATCAAATACAAGAAGGGAAGCACCAGTAATGTTGCATACTGCCTCAGCCAACTATCGGTCATGGAAATAGCCACCGTGATCAACTATTATGGGAATGAGACTCCTGATTGGTCGCTTCTCTACAAGAGCAATCCAGAATTCAGCCACACATACAAGACTCTCTTAGAGGGTAACCAAGTTCCAAATTTTCACCTCCAGGATCCACTACTATGTCACCTGGGACATCGTTGTGTTCCTTCAAGCAAGCATGACAAGATGATTTGGGAAGCGCACTATAATCGAGTCGGTGGACATCTCAGGGTCGAGAAAACAATGGCATTACTACAGAAGTATTTCTATTGGCTAAACCTTCGATAGGATGTCAGGAAGTACATCAGATCTTGCACTGCCTGCGCCATTTCCAAACCGGCCATCAAGAAGCAAGGCCTCTATAATCCGTTACCCCTAGTCTACCTTGGGAATCCATATACATGGAATACATGTCGGGCATTCCTTATACTAAGCATGGAAATGACTGTGTTTTAGTTRTCGTCRACATATTCTCGAAGATGGCCATTATGGCGGCCTACAAAAAGAATATTACAGTAGAATCCACTGCTAAAATCTTCTTTGAACGACTGTGGGTACACTTTGGGATCCCACAGTATATCGTSTTATATCGGGACAACAACTTTCTCATTACATTTTGGKCTAGCCTCTGGTCAATGCTAGACACCAAGCTCACCAAGTCCACAGCTTTCCATCCCAAAACTGATGGCCAGATAGAGGTCGTCAACAAGATGATCATACACATTTTGCGCATGTACAACTCAAAGCATCCACACAAATGGTATAAGAGCCTCCCCTATGTACAACATATCTATAATCGGGCCCTCCACAACTCAACCGACCACAGCCCCTTTCAGGTGGGCTTGGGATTTCAGCCATTATGTCCCATTGATGTAGCCATGACCTTTGCAGCTACTCAAGATGATTCACCTCATGTTCAGTCTAAAGATCCCAAGGCAAACAACTTCATTGAGCACATTCAACACATTCTCCAATAGGTTCATGACATATTGGATAGATCCAATGCTAAGTACAAGCAATGGCATGATCAACATCGGGTGCAACACAACTTCCAAATGGGCAACAAAGTGTGGCTACATTTGCAGAAGGAGCGCCTCGCTAGACCCCACCACAAGATTCGCCCGCTTCGATATGGGTCATAAACCATCACCAAGGTTGTAGGGGACAATGTCTTTGAGCTCAGTATTCCACCATTCCTTGGTCTACACCCAGTGTTCAATGTGCACTGCCTTTGGCCTTACTTTCCACTTCTACTGGACACTTCCAACGTGGCAGAACAACTAACAACAACAGAGTTAAATCCAGACTGCATGGAACAAGCCAAAAACGATCAGATTATGGACACACAGATCAACAACACCTACCAACAGAGGATCCAACTATATCTAGTTGTCAAAGCAGGCCAACTCCTTCACTAGGGAAAGTGTCTCACTAGGGACCAAGTTCAACAGAAGTTTCCTCATCTCATGGAGGAACTCAACACAGTGGGGACCATTGCTTCCTAAGGGGGGAGGAATGATCAAGGTGGATATTGGTGGCCACCTGCCTATTCCACTTGAGCCCCCACCATTGCATCTTTTAGTTTTCCAGTTTCCTTAATTGTAGCACAATTTACTATTTTTGCAGTTTTTCGGGTACTGAACTTCTGGAGCTGTTTTGAGGTCCTAAATGATGTTTTTTGGGCATAAAAGATTTGACAAATATGGATTTGTTTCGATCTCGATATTCGTTGTCATCAGTGTATTCCTCAGATAGATGTTTCTAACGATGTATCATGTGCATCAAACGAAGATAGTATGCCAAAGTTATGACCACGGGAAATTGATGTACCAATTTACCCCGACAGGGCCCATATTCTGGCGTTTCATCTCCTAGGGTTAGTTTTTTGGATGTTTAGGGTTTACATTGTTTCTCAATAATATATAGGCCTTCGAGCTTCATTGTAACATAGATTTCAGAGGCCTATAGCTACCATATCTCTTCTCAGAGATAAACTACCAACGCCCTAGCTAGTTTATTTCTATTCGATCTGTAAACAAGTTTCAGTTCTTTGATATTAATGAAATGAAGTGTTATTTCCGCTACATCTTTGTATTCATGGTTATTTGTGTATTATGTTGTGTTCCTGCATAAATTCGGATCATGGAACAACCTGAAGGGTTCGTTCAGAATTGCAGCAAGAAAATTGTTTGCAGGCTCAAGAAATCATTGTATGGTCTGAGGTAGTCTCCCAAATAATGGTACAAGAAATTTGACTCTTTCATGGTGAGCCAGAATTATACAAGGAGTGAGTATGATCATTGTGTCTACTTTAAGAAATTGAATAATGGCATATTCATTATCTTAGTATTGTATGTTGACCATATGCTTTTAGCAAGAAAAATCATAACTGAGATCAACAGGTTAAAGTCTCAGATGGCTAGTACGTTCGATATGAAAGATCTAGGAGAAGCAAGGTAGATTTTGGGCATGGAGATATTCAAAGACAGTAGGAATGGTAAGCTTTGGTTGTCACAACAAAATTATGTTGAGAAGATACTTTTGAGGTTTGGTAGGAACGATGTGAAACAAATTTCAGTCCATTTGGTTTCCCATTTTATGCTTTCTTCAAGTATATGTCCTAGTACAAAAGAAGAAAAGGAATATATGTCTCGAATACCATATGCTAATGCAGTAGAAAGTCTAATGTATGCGATGGTTAGTACAAGATCGGATATTTCAGATGGAGTTGGGGATGTTAGCAGATATATGGAAAATCCAGGTGAAGATCACTGGGCAACAGTGAAATGGGTTCTTCAGTATTTGAGAGGCACAAGTGATTATTGTATCACTTATAACAGTGGTTGTCAATTAGTCTGTGGATGTGTTGATTCTGATTTTGCAAGTGATTTGGACAAGAGAAGGTCGACTTCAAGGTATGTCTTTACTCTTGCAGGTGGAGCTATTACTTGGATGTCAATGCTACAAAACATTGTTGCTTTATCCACTACAAAAGCATAATATGTAGCTGCATCACATGCTTGCAAAGAGGAAGTTTGGTTGAAAGTTTTGTTTGGTGAGTTTGGAAAAATGAAGGACAAAGTAAAGTTAGTTTGTGATAGTCAAAGTGTTATTCACTTGGCTAAGAATCCAGCCTACCACAGTAAAAAAAGACATATACCTATCAAGTACCATTTTATAAGACAGGTCGTCGATGAATGTGGAGTCTCTCTTGAGAAAGTGCATACAAAAGAGAACTGCACAGACATGTTCAAAAAAACAGTATTGTTAGAGAAGCTACAATGGTGCTTGGCTTCTCTTGGCTTGTAGAAAAGGTGATGAAAAAAAGAAGGAGCAAGGTATCAGGTTAATTGTTGTCAAGGTGAAGATTGTTGGAAAGTGGTGACAACGAATTCCTCTAGGATTATGATTTCAGATCCTATAATCCAATGTTGGTTGTAACCATTAAGACCAAGTTATAATATGGATGAGATTGCATTTAATAATCAGTTTTCCTATGTAAATGTATATAAATTCATGTCAGCCTCTAGAGGAACATGAGAGTGAGTGAATTGTTGTAATCTCCTTGATCTGAAAAATAAGACAATCGATACGTCTGCTTGGTGGACGTATCCCAACGTTTGGGTGAACCACGTAAAATCTCTATGTTTATAATCTGTGTGTGATTGTTGATTATTATACCCAAATTGTGTTTTCCACATTTACAATTATAACAATCTCAAGGTTATTAACGAAAGAACTTTTCATTTTTCTTGGAAAAATAACTAAAGTTCTTCATTGCAAGGAAACTATTCATTTCAAAGTTAAGTATAAAAAAATTTATGAATGCTTTTTCATCTACACTTTCTTTTAGCTTCCCTTCAAATTGAAATTGTTTTTTTTACTCCAATGTATGTATACAAAGATTATAGGCATGTTCAATAAATTGTAATTTATTGAATTCAAAAAAAAGAAAAAAAAAATTAGAAATTTTGGATTTTTTTTTCTTTAATTTCATTGTTTATCTTAAAAAAAAAAATCATTTTTTTTTTTAATCTAAATAAGACATTATTCACCTAACCCCTTTGCTTGAGAAAACCCTAACCGAAATTGTTATGAGGAGCACAACGCTAAAGTTTTTATTCTAGCCAATCATCCACAATATTTTTTACTTTTAGATAATTTGTTAACAAGCAGCGATAAAAAGTTTTAAACTTTCCCCAAACTAGTGTAGTGCACAATTCTTTAAGAGGGTCGATGAAAAGTTTGAAAAACAAATTGATCACATAAGTTTGGATTTTGGCCGATGAGTCATTATTTGCATTAACAACCAACTTTGGGCCATAGAAAAAGTTTTTTTCATTGCGATCTAAAGATGACTAATGTGGCTTGTAGAGTCCATAGCCATGATTTCAAAATTTCATGCTCCAAAGTTTCCTGAGTCATCAAKCATCCTGTTTTGCACAGACTTCAAAAAACCATGCAATCCCTCGAACTTTACATATAAGCCATTTTGAAAAAGGTCTCTAATACATCCAAAGGTTACTTAATACGCATCTATCGGTCTAAAAGGTTTTCCAAAACACTAAAGTGAAAACTAGTTACCATATAAAATTCAAACTATCAGCCAATAACCATTGTTCGCTCCTCTTCACCAGTAATTCTTAGTTTTTGTCAATGGACTATCAAATCACCATGAATTTATCAGGATTTACAAAATCCGTTGCCAATATAAAATTCAAACAATCTGCCAATAAATTCAGGATTTACAAAATCCGTTGCCAATATAAAATTCAAACAATCTGCCAATAACCGTTGTTCGCACCTCTTCGACATTAATTCTGAGTTTTTGTCACTGGACTATCAAATCACCATGAATTTATCAGGATTTACAAAATCCGATTGGGTTTGAACTCAATTTTTTCATGATGAAGCAAGATTGTTTCTAATTGTCTATAAATATATGATCTTCTACCGTTTGGAGTTATTAAATTGAGTATTTCGCAGTGCGAGCTAAGAATTGAACACTATGAGTTGAGAATTGACTGTTTCTGAGTCTGTTGCTAGATGAATCCAGTTTACCAGTGTAAAAATACTCCTCTCCTAAAACAGTTTTCTTAGTTTCGTGGTTTTTTCATATCCTAGGACCGACAGTCAAGACAGTCAAGTTTCAGTTGCAGATCTCAAAGGTTCCAACATCTATTTCTCAACATTGCTATTAATTCAATTTTCTGGTATGTTTAAAGACTCTCTTTTCAATTTTCAAACGAATGACTCTTTGGCTTGAACCATTTTGAAGAATTGACAAACTATAAGTTCTCTTTCCGATGGAAAAACACAAATTATCCTATTCTTCTCCATTTCTTTTCAAGTCGTTATATTTTAACTATTACAATTAGTTCAATTAAAAAAATCAAATTTCATATAAATTAAATGTTTTTTTTTTTCCTTCCACACTGTCTCAGCCACAATGCCTAAGAAATCCCCTAAGTGGAAAAAACTCCGGGAAGAGATTTCACCACAATGCCTCAGAAATCCCCCGAGGGAAAAAAAAAGTAATGGATCATACACAACAATAATAGAAAATACCCATTAATGTTGAAACTTCCCAAGAGGAGTATGTTCCAATCATCCAAATAACCAAAATTTAGAAAAAACCACTTAGACCTATTTTCAAGGATATTGATGGCAATATGTGTTCTTAGCTCCCTTTCCTAGGATGGGGAGAAATGTATAGAAGATTTCATACAAAGAAATACCGTGATGATGTATTTCCCCTAGTGACATCAAGATGAGATGATCTAATAAAATCTTGCATGCATTCTCTTGTAGCGCAAATACCATTCATATTGTATTCAAAGGCCATTAATTGGATAATCTCTCATACGGACACATAGAACATAACAATTTTGACCAAGGAAAATGCACATTTCCTACATGCCATTTAAGTTAGATAAATATTACAAGTTGTTATAATTTGAAGTATACATGATAAAAGGTGTTTTTTTACGGACACATAGAACATAACAATTTTGACYAWGGAAGATGCACATTTCCTACATGCCATTTAAGTTAGATAAATATTACAAGTTGTTATAATTTGAAGTATACATGATAAAAGGTGTTTTTTTATCAATTTAACGAAAAACATAATACTAAGGAAATACTCACCACGTGGTGGGTTAAGAATAAGAGGCTGATGGAGTATATTCCACGACCAATTTTAAGGAGCCTTATGTGTATATAATGGCTCTAACAATTGTGCTATATTGTGAGAAGGATTGAATGCATCTTAAACATGCCTAGTTACCGTTGTCACTTGTCATAAGGTATTACTTTTCATTCTTTAAACAAAATGATACAAGGATTGCAAAGTAAAATGATACAAGGATTGCAAAGTGCCAAATATAATTTAGGGGTGGTACCTAGATTTTGTATGAAATTTTACCTTTTGGATGTGAAATGTGTTACCAATGTTTTTTAGGTGTAAATTTGATTAGGTGTAAATTTGAGTTACATATGTTAAAGTCTTTAAGTGTATTTCCAAGTACATTGGGAACATAAGTGCAAGTGACATTATGCAATGATTTGAAATAAATTCTTGTCTCCCCTCTATCATCTCATATTCTGCAAGGGATTCCAACGATTAATAGAATATGCTATGAATCTTATTAGAATCATAGAGAATAAGTATCTGTAGGAAGATTATACAAATATGAGAATTTATGGTGTTTCTACAATTCTCCATTTTCTTCCCATGTATTTTTCTAGTAGATTGGTATAAGGTGAGATAGCTTATCAAACATTCCTAAATGGTTTCAATGCTTTCCTACTTAAAGAAGGAAAAAATGATATTTTCATCCCTTTTAATTCTAGTTTGGGACATTGTCATTTAAATTATCCAAAACAAGCTAGGCAAGAAACCAATTGTATGATGGAGTACGAAATTCTCCAAGTATAGTTTAGAAGGAATGACCTTATTGGGCTTGTGGGGAAACATTGCGAATTAATTTCCATATCTTATCCTTACACTCATGACAAATGGAAGAATGAAAGTCCAATTGAAAACTCGAGCCAATAGAAAAATGTCCAAGTTGAACTAAAATCCTCAAACCTTTCTAGTTTCTACAACATGACTCAAGATGACCAAATCGAGCAGATCAGCATGAGGTTGGATAAAATGAAAAGAAAATGGAATTAAGAAGAATAAAATAGGAGATATGAGGAAATAATACAACGAATCATTAGGAGTGGTATAAGAGGAACAAAATATACATTGTCAAGAAGATGAATTAAGAATAAAAATGGATAAACAAATGAAGAAAATAAAGGAAGAAGTAAATGCCAAAATTCTAAAAGAATCCAAGACGATAGTAGTTGAGGGTGAGATCAAAAACATGTTTTGAAGGAATTACATATAAAGGATAAATTATAGGCTAAGGACAAATAAAAATAAATGAAGAATAAAAAATAAGACATATTGAGAAACAAAGAAGATAAGTGAAAGAAAATGGTAGAAAAGAATAATAAAGTGGAAGAAAGGAAGAAGCATAGATACAAGTGCAAGAAGAAGAAAGAAAAGAGAAATAGAGGTTGATATATGAAGAAAAAAAAATTATAGGAAGAGAAGGAGAAATATAAAATCCAACAAGAAGAAGTTTGAGAAAAAATGATAAATAAGATACATAAAGTTAAACACTGTAATAAATAGAACAAACCCCTGCAAAACCACCACCTCCTAACAATGTTATTGACTTGATCAAGAATAATGTGATCATTCCAAAAATAAAAAATAAAGCTAAAGCACATGTGTTAGAGAAAATGCACACTCTAGAAAACCTAGAGAATGTTTTATCCTATAGTGATCAACCAATTCTATATACCCTAGAAGAAATTTTTGACTTAGAATTGATAGCTTAAAAACAGGAGAAAACAAATAATAATGAAGAAAGTAAATTTGGATACCTCCATTATATGTACCACTAAGGAATCGTTGATTTATACGAATAAATCTAGGCCATAATTATAATTATAGCGTATACTGGGATGGACATGGAAAAACCTAAAACGTGAGATATTAAAAGCCTTGGTAAATAGGTCTTTTTACTATGGTAAATATGTCTTTTTACTAGAGAATCAACTTAAATATTATAAGGCTTCATAGGAACATAGTGAGTGGTTTCATTGATGAAGTATTAGAGGAAGATAAAATTAATGATCAAACAAAGAAAGAACTCATTTCCAATGTGTTTGAGCTACAAGAGCTAAGCATGCCACGATCAATACTATACAACAGAAATCTAATTTAGATTAAGAAAATAGTGAGTGGTTTCATTGATGAAGTATTGATGAAGTATTAGAGGAAGATAAAATTAATTATCAAACAAGGAAAGACCTCATTTCCAATGTGTTTGAGCTATAAGAGCTAGGCATGCCACTATCAATACTATACAACGGAAATCTAATTTAGATTAGGATAAAGTGAATGATCAAGTGAATTATATAAAGAAAATACAAAAAAGTTGAGACGAAGAGGATCACCAATCAAAATACAGAGTGAGTTATATTGGATACAACAAGCCAACAATTACTACCTTAGAATGTCAAATCCATAGTAGAAACAGGTTGAGGATGAGTAGTTGACTTGCATTAAAATTTGGGATCTAGTAGAAGATACTATGCCTTCGACCCACCTAAAAGATTTCAGCTAGCTATTGAAGTGTTGAAGTTTGAGGAAGACACATAAAAGCATGTAGTAGAGGTTAGGAGTATATTCTCATTGGAGCACGCTCATTTTTAAAGGTTCTTGACCACTAAAGCTAGAAGAGTGATTGAAGTGGAGCCTATTTTTTTTTGTAAGATAGAAAAATATATCAAGAGATTTGAGCCGGGGTTCCATTTTGAAATTATCAAGGTAATAACATGTATTTCCTCAAATGATTTATTTCATTTATTTAGTCAAAATACAATGAAGAAAATGCAAAAGATACAACTTCCACTTCTCGTGAAGTTTAGTTTGAAAAAAATCTGCATGGCTAATTTTTGCACGAGGGAAAAAGATTTATAAAAGTATTTTTTTCCATTCTGAAATTATCGAGGTAACAACATGTATTTCCTCATATGATTTATTTCATTTATTTAGTCGAGGAAAATGTAAAAGATACAACTTCCACTTCTCGTGAAGTTTAGTTTGAAAAAAATCTGCATGGCTAATTTTTGCACGAGGGAAAAAGATTTATAAAAGTATTTTTTTCCATTCTGAAATTATCAAAGTAACAACATGTATTTCGTCATATGATTTATTTCATTTATTTAGTCGAAAAAATACAATGAGGAGAATGCAAAAGATACAACTCCCACTTCTCGTGAAGTTTAGTTTAAGAAAAAATATGCATGGCTAATTTTTGCACGAGGAAAAGATTTATAAAGGTTTTTAATTTTTTTGGCTCTCAAGGTTATGGTGAGATATGTAACTTTTCAGAGTATTTTAATTTCAATCCGGACATTTTTTTTTTTTTTAAATTCTTGTAGATACTTTTAATTATTTAAAAAATCCTAGATACTTTTAATTAAATGAAAATATTTTCCTTAAAGTTAAAAAGACATTTTTTTAAATTTATTTTTTTAATTATTTAAAAAAAAATCTAGATACTTTTAATTAAATGAAAATATTTTCCTTAAAGTTAAAAGACATTTTTTTTTAGAGATTCTTTGTGGATCAATTTTATAGATTATTCTGAATATTTAATAAGAATATTTTATTCTTGTTGGTATATTCCTACTTTTAGATCTTCAACAAATTTATTAAATGTATTTTATATTAAGGTTTTAATTGTATGGTGTCATTTAATTTATTAATTAAGTGAATAATTATTAGTTAGTTATAAACAAACTCACATTATTCTCATGATTGTGTTGTAGGTTTTTTTTTTTGTAATTGTTTAATTTTTTTTCTTCTAAATATTCTTATAAAAATTATTTTGAAGACCATCAAAACCAAATATCAAATTATTGTTGAACCATAACCTAAAAGATTATTTCATTCAACCTGAAATAGTTTAATTAGACCTTTTCCTTGGATTTAACCCTTATTATTAATACATACACTATTGAATAGATGATATTTATATAATTTTAAACTCTTCCCTACAATCTTCAAACATCAAGGGGCCCATCCGTTGTGTCTCCTCTTAAAGCATTCCTCTATAACATCCTAAATTATAACTAGCAACTTAGAATCCTTTATCTTTTCTTATATTTAAGCATTTATAGATGCAACTTGGTTTAATATGTTTATTGGGTTTTAATAAATTTATAGTTTTTTTGGTCAAATTGATTATCTGGTTTTAAAATTTGTATAGATTATGAAAGATATCATATAGTTTTAAAATTTCGGATTTTAACTCAGTAAAATTGAAAATTTGTTTTAATGATTATAAGATTTAATATAGTTTTTTGAAAATAGGTAGTCTATCAACATAATTTTTAGAGGTTGAATTCGTTTCCTCTCATACACAAACAAATCCTCTATACCAATAAGTAATTTATATACATAGTATTATTGTAATTAATAAAATTACTTTAATTAATTTGTAAAATTTGATTTAATTTTTCAAAACTGAATTTTAATAAAATGTGTTTTTTAATTATTTAAAATACATATAATCAAATTAATTGTAAGATTTAATAAGATTGCGAAAATAGGTAGTCTATCATTATAATTTTTTTTAGAGGTTGAACAAATCCTCTACCCTCTACACCAATAAGTAATTTACATACATAATATTATTATAATTAATAAAATTACTTTAATTAATTTATAAAATTTGATTAAATTTTTCAAAACTGAATTTTAATAAAATTTGTTCTTTAATATTTAAAATACATATAATCTAATTGCTCGTAAGATTTAATAAGATTGTAAATTATTTTCTAAAGTTTAATTTTAATAAGATTGTGAAATTATTGAAAATATAAGTAATGTATCACACATAAACAATGCCCCTACACCTTAAGAGCTTGTATAGAGATCGTTTGGATAAAGAGTACTATTCTGATTGAAAATGTTATTTTTTTCTTTTTTCTTTTAAGCAAAGTGAATTCAAACGAAAATAATTTACTATCAATGTGGATGTGAATACATATAATCTAATCACTCGTAAGATTTAATAAGATTGCAAATTATTTTCTAAAGTTTAATTTTAATAAGGTTGTGAAATTATTGAAAATATAAGTTATGTATCACACATAAACAATGCCCCTACACCTTAAGAGCTTGTATA
This sequence comes from Picea sitchensis, assembly GCA_010110895.2. Classification (NCBI taxonomy): domain Eukaryota; kingdom Viridiplantae; phylum Streptophyta; class Pinopsida; order Pinales; family Pinaceae; genus Picea; species Picea sitchensis. Next base: position 123,703 of record SNQJ01S0017350.1, on the reverse strand, counting down.
GAGATCGTTTGGATAAAGAGTACTATTTTGATTGAAAATGTTATTTTTTTCTTTTTCTTTTAAGTAAAGTGAATTCAAACGAAAATAATTTACTATCAATGTGGATGTGGATTATTATAAAGTAGTTATTTTTAAAATAATTTACTAGAAATGTCGATGTGGATGATTATAAAGTAGTTTATGTTTAATTCTATCGTTACAAGCATGTGTATGATAATTAATGAATGTTTGGTCTTGTTTTTAACAATATTCTATATAAAAAAAATTGGGGGCAGTTCAATTGGCAAGTGTCATGAAATGAAGTGTTATGTTTGATGAGGTTTTGAGTTCAAATCCCCCCGATTTACGCGTGCTTAAGGAAGGGGCATATGTATGGTATCTTAGGCCCACTTTCGAGTGACAAATATATATATATATATATATATATGGGGGGATAAATCCATAGGGGCTTCACCTTGTTTCAACAATATCTTATCACTTTAATTCATTAAGGGGTTTTAAAATTGTAAAAAATTAAGTGAATACATTATAGGTATTTGGGTCATGTAATACCCCTAGGCCAAAATCCAGTTGTACATAAAAGTGTAAATGTTTTATAGGTTGGTGAGCCAAGTTGTTATAAGAGAGAAGGCTTATGTAATTATTAGGTTGGGGAGCCTAGATGCTGAAGGATAGTGAGCGTATTTTTTTAATATGTAAACACTCATATTATTAATGAAAATACACCATTGCATGCAGACCGATCGACAAATGATTATGGGGGGGATAAAATCCACTAAAAAAGGAAAAGCGGGGGCTAAGAGTCTAGTAAGCGGCTAAGCTAGAGGGATTAATCATATTGGAATATTATAATATTATTTCTTAAGGCTAAATTGATGGATATATGTATGTATATCCTAAGTCTCGAAAGTAGGGACAAGTAAGTTCCTTAGAGTGCCAAGTTTCCTTAAAAACACATGCATATATATTGTGGATATAGTGTGAAGCGAGGTTATTGGGTATTATTTGTGAGTATTAATTGTTGCTCCATAGAAGCAACTGTGAGTCGTACCGGACGGTATTGGACTGTGATGAAGAACCTGCACTTGTATTTTTAGCATGGGGAATGGATTGAAGAAGCGGTTTCCAGACCATATTATAGAAGAAGTGGGTTGTGAGGCCCATAAGTAGTTATGTGGGAAAGAGAGTGCTTGTATTTGTTCCCTAGTGCACTCGAAAATAGCTATGGGGATATGAGACTAACTGTCTGGCATGTTGTTGAAGCCCCGAAAGGGAAGTGGGGCAGTCGAGTGACTGTTGAGCAGAGAAGTGGAACACTTCTTGGGGTGGGACACACATGTGGAGAATGAGATACCCTAGGCTAGTTGCAGCAGTCGACACCTTGGTTGGAACACGTATGCTTCTTATCATACCTTAAACTGACTTAGTTATCCCTTTTTTGAGGTAGATTTTATCCCTATCTTGGGGGTGACCCACTACTGAGAGTTATGAGTAGTGCATTCTAAGGATGCGAGAAACGTGGAAGGTTTACATGAAATTGGTGCTTATTATCTAGAGATAAGTGTTTTTTATGTGGTTATTTCAATTACTGTGTGTGTGCAATTATGGTTTTTTTGTGATGGAATCTCTATTGTTAAAAAAATTATGCACTGTTAATGTTGCATACATGTTGTTACTATTTCCACTTAACTTGTTCATGTGAAAAACTCGGTATTTAATTTAATGGTATCACATTTGTAATGTCGCAGGGCATATTCCATCTCAGGGTTGGGAACATTACTAGAGCATGTTGTTGAGTCCCTTTTGATGGGTACATTATAATTTAGTACCAGAGTTGTTAAGAGAGAGAAATTTTAAGCGACATTCCTCTAGCATGGTGGTTGGGGATGTTACAAATTGGTATCGGAGAAAGAGATTTTTAAGTGACATTACCTAGTGGGTGGTTTGTGGTGTTACAAATTGGTATCAAACCCGAGATTGCAATATTGATCCTACATGGGTCATTTAGCAAAAGCATTGAAGTGAAATTATAGAGGTTGTAAGTAAACTATTTGATAGAATGTCAGAAAGAGTCCATTGAATTTTTATTGAAAAAAATGTTACGGTGTTTCTGTGGTGAGCCTCGAAGGAAACCGAGTGAAATTGGGCCAAAATCCCAAATTATTGTTGTTAAAATTCCGAAGGAATTTGGAAAATTGGTCCAAGGGTGCACTTTTCTCAACGATTAATCTTTGTCTAAGAAAATTTAGACCTGCAAATGGTCGAAATTGAAGTTAGTATAAGGCTATGGAAGATTGACTGTAATTGAGTAAACGTAGTGGTTTCCAAGCAACCATGGAGAAATGGAATGGAATTGGGGAAAAGCCCCAATTTCCTGTAGCTAAATAGTCGCAAATTTGAAGCAAAAACGTCGAATTTGGAAGCAACGTGCATAAATTTATGTACCTGACTTGAATGGGTTGTATTAATATTAGTCACAAAGCTCTAATGACAGCCAAGGAAGGAATTTCATTTTGGGCGAATCTAAGCCTCTTTGCAATTTTGGAAAATAATGAATTTGGAAAATTTTCGGTATTTTCCATACGCTAACATCATCATGAGGTGGAGGGTCCATGTGTGAGCTCACGTGGCATATGATGACATGTAATTCCATGGTGGCAGGTACATGGAGGTAGGGAGTTGAAAATAATCTAAGTTTAGAGACTTAGTATGAGTCCACGAGTCCGTGGGTCCGAAAATCTGAAGAAATGGAAAATTGGCTAATTGTTGACACTTTTCGAACAAACTTGTGTAAGAAAGGTTATAAGCCCGTGATTCCATGAGTTTAAAATTTTGAAGAAGTAGAAAATTGGCTAACTGTTGAGACTTTTTGGACAAACTTATGTAAGAAAGTTTAGAAGCCTGTAAGTCCATGAATCCACGAGTCCAAAAGTTCGAAGAAGTGGGAAATTAGCTAAGTGTTGATACTTTTCAGACAGACTTATGTAAGAAAGGTTACAATTTTGTGAGCTTGAAAGTCTGAAGAAGTGGAAAATTGGCTAAGTGTTGAGAATTCTTAGATGGACTTATGTAATAAAGGTTACATGCCCATGAGTCCATGAGTCTATGAGTCCAAAAGTCTGAAGAAGTGAAAAATTGGCTAAGTGTTGAAACGTTTCGAACAAACTTGTGTAAGAAATGTTACAAGTCCTTAAGTCTTTGAGTCAGCGAGTCTGAAAGTCTGAAGAAGTGGAAAATTCGCTAAGTGTTGAGACTTTTGGAGCAGAATTATGTAAGAAAGGTTATAAGTCTGTGATTTCGTGATTCTGCGAGGCCGAAAGTCCGAAGAAGTGGAAAAATGACTAAGTGTTGAGATTTTTTTGATGGACTTATATAAGAAAGGTTAAAAGTATGTGAGTCTGGGAGTCTAAAAGTCTCAAGAAATGGAAAATTGGCTAAGTGTTGAGACTTTTGAGACATATCTGTGTAAGAAATGTTACAAGTCCATGAGTTTGTGAGTCTGAAAGTCTAAAAGTTCTAAGAAGTGGAAAATTAGCCAAGTGTTGAGACTTTTCGGATGAACTTATGTACGGAAGGTTACAAGTGCGTGAGTTTGTGACTCTGAAAGTCCGAAGAACTGGAAAATTGGCTAAGTGTTGAGAATTTTCGGACGGAATTATGTAAAAAAAATTACAAGTCTATGATTTCCTGAGTCCACAAATCCAAAATTCCAAATAATTTCAAAAATGATTAAAGTTTGATACTTATTATGAGATCGTGAGTTCGCCAAGATGAAAAAATGGCTATGTGTTGAGACTTTTCAGATGGAATTATGTAAGAAATGTTACAATTATGTGATTCCATGAGTTTGTGAGTCTGCATAAATGAAAATAATCTAAGTATCAATAATTTTCGGGTAGATTCATGAAATAAATAATCCTAATACATTTTGGGAACATAATCATACAATTTTTTTTTTTATGTAAGTGTAAATTGTTAAGCCTAATAAATTGTGTTGGCTACACATTTTGCAAAGTTAACCACATTTATATCCAGTAGGATCAACACAAATTTCATAATCATGGAAGATGCACATAGGTCTTATAAACATGGAGATGAGATCAGAGGGGTGTATGTTAATTTAGTCATTGAGGGTTCAAATTCAATTATACTTGGAGAAGGAATGGAAAAAAGTATGGACTTTGTAGAGACTATAAAAGGAATGAAAAAGGATGTCCATAATTATAAAGTTGATAATGAGAGGCTTATTAATTCCAAGGAGAAGCAGGAAGACTTTAGCATATGGATAATGCATAGCTTGGAAAAAATAGAGAATAACATGGATAAGGAGATTACATCAAGCAAACCCGAGAATCACAGATATTACGATGAGAGGGGAAGAAAAAGAAGTCTTGGAATACATCACTATCATTCTTCAAGACATCCAATGAGAGAGCACACATAATTCCAAGTCCATCCCTTGTTAGGAAGCATAAGAAAATGTATGGCTGGATGAGATACATAGGGGAATGAATAAAATCAAACCTCCTACATTTTATGGTGATCTAAAGAAAGATGAGGATGCAAATACATGGTTGCTAGGCATGAGGAAGTATTTTCATTTTGATAATTACTCTTCACAAGCAAAAGGAAGAATTTACATCTATCAACTCAAGGGAAAAGAATAAATGTGGTGGGATCAATTTGTGAAGGTACAACACATTGATAAGAAGAAGGTCATTTGGAGGGAGTTCAAGAGGTATTTCTAGAATAAATACTTGAATAAGCGATAATACAATAATAAAATGAAGGAGTTCTTTGAATTCAAGCTTGGGAGTATGACCATAGATAAATATGAAATTAGGTTTTTAGAATTGCTGAAGTATGTTTCTTTCATCAAGGAGGAGCAAGTTAATATTCAGAGGTATCTGAGTGGGATGCCATCTTCTATCAGTGATAAGATACAATATGATGATCCCAATACACTAAAGGAAACTATAATAAGGGATAAGTTCCTTTATGATCAACAAAAAGGAAAGCATCTTACTAGAAAGCTTGGCAAGACAAGAAAAAAAGTAAGATGGAATTGAGGAAGAAAGGGACTAAGCCACCATTCTTAATAAATAATTCTCAGGGATAGACAACCTCTAAAGAACCCATAATGATCTAGGAAATATGGAAAAGAATAAGGCAACCACCTGTTCAATGTTGGGGTTGTGGAGGAGGTCATGTGTTGATAGATTTCCATAACATAGGTGGAAAAGTGAAGAGTGCTTACAATGTAAAACAAGATGAAATAGTGGAGGACATGGGAAGAAGTGTACCAAGGATCTATGCCACTCTGGATAATAAGAAAGTTGAGTTTTAGTCACACATGATTGAAGGGGAAGGTAAAATCAACAACGAGACCATCATTATTTTAATTGATTCAGGAGCTAGTCATAGTTATCTAGATCCTAAGATGGTGGAAAGATTTTAATTGCCAAAAAGAAATCTTATAAAACATTAGATGGTGCAGTTGGATACAGGAACTAAAAGAAAAATTAATTAGATGGTTAAAGCATGCCCAATTGACATGAATGGATTGAGCACCAAGAAATATTTGAACATCATACCTTGAGGTTCCTATGAATTCCTAATTGGCATGGATTGGTTAGACTAACATCATGTTGTACTAGAATTTTATAATAAGGTATTTACTTGCATAGACAAGAAGGAGAGTTTAATAACAGTACAGGGAATTCCCAGGGTAGTAATTATCAAAGAAATTTCATCCTTGCAGCTGAAGACGAGTTACATGAAAGGGTGTCAAATATTCACAATTCATATGGAAGAGACTCATAAAGATAGGGAATCAAATATTGAATATTATGAATTTCTAAAAGACTTTGAAGATGTATTCAAGGAAATACTAGGATTTTCGCCCAATAAAGATATTGACTTCTCCATTAATCTGGTGTTGGGAGCATCTTCGATATCTCAGACTCCTTACAGGATAAGTACAGAGGAAGTTGAACAGGTTAACTATGAGTAATAAGTACCCTTTTCCAAGAATAGATGACCTCTTTGATTAATTGAAAGATGAACAAATATTCTCCAAGATTGATCTCAGGTCAAGTTATCATCAAGTAAGAATTAAATAAGAAGACATTAAAAAGACTACCTTCAGAACAAGGTATGGCCATTATGATTTCACATTGGTGCTATTTGGGTTGTCAAATGCACAATCGATCTTCATGTGTTTAATGAATGGCATTTTTAGAGATTACTTATATAAGTTTTKCATTGTCTTCCTGGATGACATTATTTTATACTCTTAAGTGTGAAGAAGAACATAAGAAACACTTGAGAATGGCATTAAAAATATTGAGGGAGATTAGTTGTATGCCAAACTSGGCAAGTGCTCATTCTATAAAAAACAAATCCATTATTTGGGTCATATMATTTTAGAGGAAGGAATAACATTGGACCCAGAAAAGATAAGGGCAATTGAAGGATGACCAACACCAAGGAATGTCTCGGAGSTGATTTCATTCATTGSACTTGGAGGTTACTATAGAAGATTTATTGAAGGATTCTCAAAGACCACATACCCAATCACTTCCTTACAGAAGAAAGGTGTGAAGTTTGAATGGAAATTGGATTGTGAAAGGAGTTTTCAACACTTGAAGCATTTACTAACTAGTGCTCCAATACTAAATATTTTTTATCCAAATGAAGACTTCATTGTTTGTGTTGATGCTTGCAAAGAAGGATTGGGTGGAGTCCTTAGTCAGAATGAGTATGTGGTGTGCTATGAATCAATGAAATTAAAGGAGCATGAAAGGCATTATGCTACTCACGATTTGGAATTGGAAGCCATAGTGCATGCCTTGAAGATGTGGAGGCACTACCTCATCGGGAAAATATTTGAGTTAAGGACATACCATAATGGTATGAAATACTTATTTGGACAACCAACTCTAAATGTTAGGCAAAGAAGGTGGTTAGATATTCTCAGTGAATACGACTTTGATATAAATCATATCAAAGGTAAATAGAACAAGGTAGTTGATGCACTCAGCAGTACGGTTCATGAGATGCATGCTACAACTATTAGCATGTAACAAACATATTTAAAATACATAATTCTAGAGGCTGCAAAATCACATCAGAAAGACATGGAAGTAAAGGAAAAAATACAACAAGGTAATTTACAGCAAAAAGTTGAAGACTATAAGCTGGAAAATAATGAAATTCTCATGCACAGGGGAAACATTTATGTGCCAAACTATGAGGAATCGAAAAAAATAGTTTTAAAAGAAATGGATAACGTGCCTGATGTTGGATACCTAGGTTACCATAAATATATTTCATTTTTCAAGAGATAATTCTACTTATCGGGTATGAAGAAGGAGGTTGTTGATTTTATTGCCAAGTTCTTGGAATGTCAAAAATCCAAGGTTGAGGATAGACACCCAGTTGGTCTGCTACATCCATTACCCATTCTTGAGTGGAAGTGGGAAGTGCTAACAATGGATTTCCTTACCAAGCTTCCAAGAAAAACCAAGCAACATGATTTGATCATGGTGGTGGTGGAAAAGATTACTAAAGATGCCCACTTTATTCCAGTAATTCTCATGCACAAGGAAAGAAACATTGTCGATATTTATATAATGGAAATTGCTCAGCTGCATGGTATACCCAAGACCATTGTGACAGACAGAGACCCAAAATTTACCTCAAATTTTTGGAAAGGATTATTCAAAGAGTTTGGGACCAGTCTTAATTTTATCACAACCTATTATCCATAATCAGATGGGAAAATAGAGAGATTAAATCAAGTGATTGAATATATGTTAAGGATTTATGTGATGTATAAACCATCCAAATGGAAGGATTACTTGCATTTGGTAGAATTTGCTTATAACAATGGGTATCAAGCATCCATAAAGATGAGCCAATTTGAAGCCCTATATGGAAAAATGTGCAACACACTAGTAAGTTGGGACAACCCAACAAACAAAGCAGTGGTTGGGCCAGAACTACTCTTGGAAATGGAAGAGAAAATGATAAAAATAAAGAAGAATTTAAAGGTTTCCCATGACACACATAAAATCTATGTTAATAGAAACATAACCCACAAATAATTTAAATTGGGTGACCATGTGTTCCTAAAAGTAAAGGACATGAGAAGTTCCCTGAAATTGACAAATTTTTCAAAGTTGGTTGTTCGATATTGTGACTCGTTTGAAATCCTAGAAAGGATTTGACCTATAGCATACATGCTTTCTTTACCTGCATCAACGAGTATTCATAATGTATTCCATGTATCGTTACTTAAAAAATATCTACCTGATACTAATCATGTCATTGATTGGAATGTGATTCAGTTGGAGTAGGAAGGACACTTTTAGGTGCATCTGGTGTGCATATTGGAAAGGAAGACCAGGTAGCTCTAGAATCGATTCATAGGCCTAGTAAAGTTCCAATGGACTTGGTATGATCTTAAGGATGCAAATTGGGTGCATGAAGAGGCTATGCAAGTATATTATTTGCATATTTTTGAAAAATAGTAAGGTTTTAATTGTATGTGTATATATACTACATTAAAGAAAATGCATAAATAAGGTGGAGGGGAATGTAATACCCCTAAGACGAAACCCAGTTGTACATTAAAATGTAAATGTTTTATTGGCTGGTGAGCCATGTTTTTATAGGCCAGAAGGATTATGTGATTATTAGGCTGGGGATCTTGGATGCTAAAGGCCAATGAGCCTATTTTTGTAATATGTAAACACTCATTATTAATGAAAACACACTGATGCATGCAAATTGATCCAAAAATGAGTATAGGGTGGCTAAAATCCACTAAAAAGGAAAGAGCGAGGGCTGAGTCTCGAAAGGGGCTCAACTAGCGGGCTTAATCAGATTGGAATATTATAATATTATTTCTTAAAGCTAAAGTAATGGATATATGTATGCATATCCTAAGTCTCGAAAGTAGGGACAAGGAAGTTCGCTAGAGTGACAAGTGTCCTAAAATAAACATGCATATATATATATATATATATATTGTCGATATACTGTGAAGCAAGGGTATTGGTTATTATTTGTGAGTATTAAATTTTGTTGCACGGAAGTAGTTGTGAGTCGTACTGTATGGTACTACACTCTAACAAAAAACCTGCAATTGTAATTTTAGTGCGGGGGTTGGATTGAAGAAGCGATTGTCAAGCCATATTACATAAGAAGCAAGTTGTCATGCCCGTGAGTAGTTCTCTGGGCGAGAGACTTCCCCGAGTTGTTCCCTGATGAGTTAGGAAATAACTACGGGGCTCTCATACTTCCTGTTCAACATGTTTTTGAAGCCCAAGAAGGGAAGTGGGGTATTCAAGGGACTGTTGAGTAGATAAGGGGCACACTTCTTGGGGTGGAAAAGGCACGTGGGGAATCAGAGACCATAGGTTAGTTGCAGAAGTCGACACCTTGGGCAGAACACTTATGCTTCTTATCAAACCTTAGAATAGCTTAGTTATCCCTTTTCCCTGGTAGAGTTTATCCCTAGCTCTGTGGTGACCCACTGTTGAGAGTTATGAGCATTGTGGTCTAAGGCTGAAAGGATCGTGGAAGGTCTGCATGCACTTGGTGTTTATTTTCTAAAGATACCTGTCTTTTATGTTCTTATTTCAATTACTTTGTGTGCAATTATGGGATATCTATCATGGAATCTCTATTGTTAAATTTTATATGAACTTTTAATGTTGCATACATGTTGTTACTATTTCTTCTTAACTTTGTTTATGTGCAGAACTTAGTATTTAATTTAATGGTATCAAATTCATAATGTTGTAGGGTCAATTCATGGATGAGAACGTTACTAGAGCATGTTGTTGAGTCCCTGTTAATGGGTACATTATAATTTAGTACCAAAGTTGTTAAGGAGTGAGAAATTTTAAGTGGCATTGCTCCAACATGGTGGTTGGGGATGTTACAAATTGGTATCAGAGTAAAGAGAGTTTTAAGTGACATTACTAAGTGGGTGGTTGGGGGTGTTAGGAGTTGGGATATGAGGTATAAGGAGGTTTATAGGTATTGGGGTTTATAAAATGGAGTGTCTATTAAAAATTAAAGAAATCTAGTAAAAAAAAGGTTTTTTAATTGGAAAGATATATAATACAATTTTGAGAAGTATTTTTCAATATTTAGTAAAATTAAGAATATTCTTTAATATTACATGGATACATACATGAACTGTAATAGGAAGGAACCCAATTTCCACATAATTCTGGCATTATCATCTTCAATTGTGATTGAATAAGGGGATCAACTCTTGGTCTTTGTTATTCCTCTTCCTTGATGGTCTCTTCTGCATAAGACATGCCGAGTGTTCCACTGCATGGATGATGGAGGAGAGAGTGATCACTCGAACTCATCTCCTTGAATTCATCTCGAATTTCCTCGAGATCCTTGGTGTGGCGTTCCTCTAGTTCGTCGTAGTATTAAGATATGACTTCATTGCTTTCCCAATACAAGTTGAGGGTGGAAAATAATCGAGTAACATGGTTCTTAGTGTTCCCATGTCCAACACTAGTTGTATCTTCATGTCTACATGTGTTAGTAGCGGGCCCTTTACCGGCGGACCTACTCCTCTATTTCTTAAATTCGTTTAGTGGCAGATGGATTATGCCTCTCCTTAAAGCCTATGTCTAGTGGTGTATTGATTGTTCCATTATGTAGGTGGCAGGAGGTCAACCTCGATGACTAGTTGGTTGCACTGGTCCAACCCTCTCCATCTTTAACTCCTTATCTCCACTTGTGTCCTTTGGAATCATAGCACTTGATATATTAACATTGGGACTACCGAATCCATCCTACTTCTGATAATGTCTCTTCAGTATGTAATGGCGACGCAATTTTTACCCTTAGCATTTCTACTTACTCATACACACCTCACACTGATATTGTAAACGTATTTATAAGCACCTTACTCTGCTATTGTCATCGGGTGGACCATAGGGCTGATTAATGAAAATAAAAATTTCAAACCCCATGATGGTAGCACCGACGCTTAATCTTTGCTTACAAATGACTATCCTTGGCTAAAATTTTGCGAATATATTTAATTAATTAATGAACTATAATCAGCAAACCAGTCACCAAACTTTTAATTAGGGTTCGTTTAGAATGGAAATTAGGGGGTTTTCGCAAATGTGAAGACAAACCCACCTATGAGCAATTAATATTGAAAATGAACTCCAGCAAGTATGTTGGATATAAAGCTTATAAACGACTTGTATTTATCTTGCTCTTGGTGTGCGTCAGAGGAAGTAAGCAACCGGCAACCCTCGGTGTGAGAGGAGGATTTGCACATATTAGTAAGGAGAACAGATCCAATTACAGACTTACATAATTATGTTTCTCTGCATATGCTTACTAACTTGTATCATGATTGAAACCATCCATGTACTGTTATGTGATGATGTCCGATGATAACGTCTGTTTGTAAATGCAGAAGATCAGGAGAAGAGGGCATAAGTAAGTAGGGAGGTACCTGGAACTGGAAAACTCATAGAGTTTGCCTTTGTTGGAGAAGACGATCAAGGCCACTTCCGCATCGCACAGAATTGACAGCTCCGACGCCTTCTTCATCAGTCCTTTTCGCCTCTTGGAAAACGTTACTTGACGATTGATTTTGTTTTCTATCCTCCTCAACTCGACTCGACCTCGCCCCATCTTAAACACGCCCTTACTACTACAAATGCTTTCTCTTTCTCTTTTCTTCCTGAACGCCCTCTCCCTCGCAAGAAGACTGGATCAGGTATTGAAGTTGACCCTTAGCCAGCCGGGGCAATGGCATTTATGGCCCCATGGGGCTCGATCGTACTCACTGGGTATGATGACAAATGAATGTATGCAGTTTTCGACTAGTTGGTTTGTGAGTATTTTTCGGGAAGGGGTAAGTTTGGATTTGTTTAATTCCAGCCTCGAATCGTGCGTGGTTTACACTGCTGGCGGCGGAGCCTTCCAGACTACGGATCACTTAATTTATTGATATGTTAATCAGATGCTCCCATATGTATGTGTGGCAGTCCACCTTCGATAAGATCGTAAGCTCCATAACCAGTGGATCACTGCCACTTCCGATATATAACGGGACAGATAGTATTATTCTTATTCTTTGTACAGCTAATTATAGTACTATTCTTATTCTTTGTACATTAATTAATATTATTATCGCGATGGTGATTGACTTTAGAAGTACTTTTAACACGCTTCACAAAGATAGATCAGCACACAGACGGAAATTAGGTTTAGGGATTCCTTTTGAAGAGTCCGATTATAGTTTAATTTGGAGGGTTATTATTTTCTTAATTAACCTTTTTTTAATGGACCTGTTAAAATGAATTATGCTTTTCATTTAGACGGAGCCAATCGAAGGAATCCGCAGTGATTATTTTTATTTTTAAAATAATGTGATTATATTATCTTTTGGACGTACTCTTCTATTATAGCTTTTAATAGAATTTTAACAATTTTGATTACTTTCGCATAAAAAGTATTTCAAACTTTTATTACTTTGTAGAAATTAAAAAGATGGCATGTAAAATTTGATCTCCTTTAAAATCCAACCATCATTATAAGAACCATTATATTCGTATAGACACAACTTATAATCTTATTGTAAAACCAAATTGAATGTATGCTTTTATGGTTTGGGACAACGTTATTTCTCTAATCAAACTTTTCCTTTATAAGTTTTATATTTTAAATATTAATTCATATTAATGTCATAATTTATTGAATGTATGCTTTTATGGTTTGGACAACGTTATTTCTCTAATCAAACTTTTCCTTTATAAGTTTTATATTTTTAATATTAATGTCATAATTTGTTTTTTATGGTTTGGGACAACGTTATTTCTCTAATCAAACTTTTCTTTTATAAGTTTTATATTTTTAATATTAATTCATATTAATGTCATAATTTGTTGATAATTTATATAAGTTTTATATTTTTAATATATATTAATGTCATAATTTGTTGATAATTTATAAGGGAGAATTTGTTGATGGTTTATAAGGGAGAAGAATGCCATGTAAAACGTTTTAATGTTTTAATTATTAACATATTTTTTTATGTAGACTAATTCTTAGTCAAACAAAGCTACTAAAAGCATTAATCCATGAACATAAAAAAATGGTTCAAATCCTTCTCAACCAGTGTCTCAAGTTGATCATCATTGAAACTCTTAAAAAATAGTTGTGTAATAAAAAACAACCTAGCTTTATCCGAGGGAAAATATAAAGAACCAATTATACTTTAACCCCTCTATTTACCTTCGACCAAAATAACCAGCCGGATGAAAATGAATAATACATGTTTTAAATATCCTTGATGGTGTCCCAAATGAGACTATATAATCTCAGAATATAATATTGCCTAATCTCAGACTAGGTTTTCATTATTATTACTCACTTTTTCCAGCAGAAATTATTATTACTCACTTACGGTATAAAGTTTTTAAATTTTGTATTTAATCCTTTAATTCTGGGATAACTTTAACTATGTCCAGAAAGTGTGGTGGGAATATTAATATTTGGAGGTTATTGGATTTATATTCATTCGGGAGCAGGGTAGGCGGGGTAGAGGCGGACGGAGAGGACCTTCATGCGACTCACTGATAGGGAGTTGGATGTCTGCTGCAGATTAAGCCAGGCAGGCAGGAACTGCCGAATGAATCATGTGAAGTGGTATCGGGATCGGACTGGGAAGAAAACCTGAAAGGCTATGTCGAGCAGGTGTAATTGGTGGATTATTATCCAAAACTATGTAGTCTTCCACCACTTAATGTGGCTAACGCCCCGGGGTCAACACATGAGAACTACACACAAGAACTTGCGAGAAAAATGTATATATATCTTATCTTTTTTATATTATTAGAAGAATGTTCTTTATATTCTTTTTGTAACAATTCAATTTGATTAATTATTTATCATAGTTTTTAATTTAATTAATTATTAAAACAAATTAAATGAGTCTCTTTATTATTAAAAGATAGGTGAACTAATTAATGGGGGGATAAGTTTGTTGGAGAATTAATGTGGGGATAAGGTCATTGGGGAGTTAATGAGAGGGATTTGAGAGAGGAGGATAAGGAAGAGGGGAGGGCACTTGGAAGAGGGTCTTTGTTTTGGGGAAAAAATGGAGAAGAAGGAGGATGAATTTTTTTTGAAGAAGATAAGAAAGGAGGAAATTGGAAAAACAATTGTTTTGGGAACTTTCATAGGGCACTGTTGTCGCTGGGAACTTTGGGCTCGAGGGCCAGGAAACCACAATGATTCCTGATGCTAGGTAGTCGGAGAGGCTATTTCTAGTTGGTTGGGAGGTTAATATTCAGTTGGGCAGTTTGGGAAAGCACAACAACAAGGGAACCAGGGGCTAAATCAACCAACCTGCAGGTTGAGGTATGTATTTTACCAGTTGAATTGTTATCATTATGTTGTTATTATGTTGTTGTTTTTATGTTGTTATTGTTATTATGTTGTTGTTTATTTTTGGTATAATAAAATCATGAAAGAAATTCTAAACTAAATTTCAGTCATTTCTATAGGAGATTATAGAAATATGTATTTATTTTGAGTATTGAAATTGATAGACCTTGCAAATGGTATCACAACCCGGTTTTAAAACTGAAACCTTGGCTTGACAACCCACATCACTAGATTTTTTCTTTATGCCAACATGGTCTGCAACTTTTACCCAGTTTCCTAATCCATATATTTCAACTCCCTTACAGTTTGTCATACCTCTAAGAGCAATATCCCTTCATCTGCATTCCAAATTGGGTTGTTACAATCATTCTTGCTCTGTAAACACCAATAAATCTTAGATCAACACTCCAAACTTTAAGATTCCTTAAGACAAGTGCCTGCATTCAAATCACAGAATGGGAAATCATGTGGGTAGAAGTGGTAATTATCACTGCAACAAGTAGCTGATTCATAAGAAAAACGACCCCATTCAAGGAAGAAATTACCAATGCCATAGGCACAACAACAAGTTCTACCAACAGGGCATGAATAATAGTCATCGCACTTTGTTGGAGGTGTGATTAGAGAGGGAGGGAAAGAGCCAGGGTTAGGAGGATTAGAGCCATTCTTGATCGAATATGATGGTTTCATTGTGATCCCAGATTTTCTAGATGAACTGTCAATGTTTCTTTGCATCTTGATGTAATCCTTCTCACCCCAACTTAGGCCCCATGAGTTCTTTACAATCCACTAGTCCACATCAACTGACCCATAATCCACGAGAGTCACACCTTGATCCAAACTAGTTCCACAATTGCCAGTAAATACACTAGATTTGTATAACAGAAAGTCCCTTCCACCAACTTTAATGGCCACACTGACTTGTTGATGTGATGCAATCTTTTGTAGTGACTTATCATCATTGGTAGGAACGTATTCATAGCCATCAATTGTTACTACATGGGAAATGTTCTAGTTGGTGTAACAGACACCGTCTTGAGCCTTATAAGGATAATAAGACTTCTTGTCAATACCACCATTGTTAACAATAAACTAAACTTCATTATCCATGATACCTCCATTACATCCTTTGTTTGAGGAAGGATCACAGTCCATAAGATCTTGCTTGGACAGAGAAATCAATTGATTGGTCACAATCTGATTAATTCCTTCAACCGCTGCAACTATGGAGAAATCCCAACAACTCCTGCAACAACCCTGCTCCTTGACATGGGTAACAATGCCTTTCTCCCTCCAGTCTATAGACTAGGGCAACTTATCAAATTTCCTGTAATGATAACGAAGGTTCAGAGAGGAGTGGAAGGAATGGGTACCCATGGGGACATACATGCTCTTGAACTCGTCATTGGTGAGGTCTGCAAACCTGTTAAGGTCGAGCCAATAGAACTGGTTTAATTTTCAGTTGTGCCCATCGATGTAGAGAAAATTGTATTTGAATATCTCAAACTGCATTCGCTTCTCGTCCAGACCATTGTAGAAATTTTTATGTTGCGCCTGCCATCAATTAAACACCTCCAATATTCTATCTTCACACATAAAATCCTTGGAGTCGTATCCTATCATAGAAAACTCACTCCAAGGAGCCGATCTTGCAATGCATAGCATAAGCATAAAGAGAGTAGCGAATATGAGAGTTCCCATTACTTTTAAGTTTTAATCAATGGAAGCTTGCCTGCCTGCCAACAGAACAAAAACAAAAAAAAAAATACAAAGCTAACACCATCGCCTATCTCTGTGAATTCGATTTTAGCAACACCCGATGATGCATGTGGAGCTCTAGTGAAATTCCAGAGCACACCTTAGCCTTGGAAGTGTAAACAATCAACCTTGGCCATCAAGAGAATGAGTGAAACCACTCAATAAAATTTATTTCTTTCTTCAGGCTCTCGTCAAACCCTCGAACGCTCCCTCGAAACCCGGATGCAAGGAAATCAGTAAGGCTATTGTCGAAATTCATAGGCAATGCGTGAATTATGGAGATGGTCGCGTGCCTAGGAGAGATATGCCATAAATGACATGCTTATGAGATTAAATTTGATCAGAACGAGTCCCTCAAACCCTACTATAAACCATAATTCATCGAGAGTCTATACACACCTCTGCACATCACGCCTCGAGAGTCTATGTGTTCAAGGGGTGAATAACATGGCTTTGCACACCGCGCTCAGTGCCCAAGACCAAGCCACGGAGAAGAGGAGTAAGTGCTCAACCTACCTAAATATCCTAGTGTTCTAGCTAAGTCCACAAGGGGTCGAAGCTCAGTTCACCAAGCACAGGTTGGCAAGGGCCTCGCCCTTCGGGTGGTAGGCCATGGAGCCATGCGTTGGACACTTAAAATCCTTTATCTCAAAATATTTAGTGAAAACCTTAACGAGAGAAAGGGAGGATAAGGTTTTGTCGAGTGAGTGTGTGAGGGAGGAATAATATTAAAATCCTAATATTATTATAACTTAGACAACTTCGTGGTTGAGATTTTTATAATTTGTTAGATAAACATAAAAATTAAAAAAAAAAAAAAAAAAACTTTATATAAACTATTCTTATATCTATTATTTATAGTAAATATAAGAATTTTACACCAATAAATTATACACCAAATTCTTTATATAAATTATAAGTATATAAGTTATATACTAAATAATATTACACATTGCAAATTTACGCTTTGGGACATTACATATAATATACTGTGAAATGATGTAATAATAGTTTAAAAATATATTATGCTAGTAGTGTATGCACTATAAAATGTTGCTAGGACTAATATTAAGGGTTAATACTAATATGTTGATTAAAATTAGTATAGTATTAAGGGGATTAAAGTGGAGCTTAGGTTAACGTATTAATCTAGGTTATGAGGTGTTAATAATTAATTTACATTGTCTTTAAAACACTATATTTAGTTTTCAAGTTTCTAAGGACTTAAGGAGGTAAGCAATATTAATTGGCAGGTACCTCACAGTGCTAGCATAATAGGAAAGGGAAGGAAGTTAGTAACTTACCTGAACAAGTTACCAAGCTTAGAGGCTTCCGACCCCGACCTTTAGCCACTCACCCTAAAGAGAGTAATGTTTGTTTATAGAGAAGTAAAAAAAAAAATATGCCTAACCCTATGTTTGAAAGTATAAGTTTGAGAAAATGGGGAATGCCTTAAACTCTTCCCTAATAAGAATTTGGTTGATGCAGATTCATTTATTCAAGATATTTAGAACTTGGGGAAATCAAAGTCAAGGGGAATTGTTGCAAGGACCTCCAACACCTGCGCTACCACCACCATCGCCTGAATTAGCTCTCATTTTGTGCTCCTTAGAGGTTATTAATGAGACATTAAAGGGACTTCATTCAACTGATTTTGAAGTGGAACCCCCACCATTTGGAGTGGGTAACGTTGAAGTGTCAAGGGACTCAGAGGGAGAGCCTCCACTAAGGGACATCACTAGAGAACTACAAAAGATAAAACTCCTAGAGTTTCTCGGGGGTCGTGCAAGTGAACGTGCAAAGGTCTGGTTGGAAAGAATGACATGATTTTTCCGAGACTATGATTCCACATCAAAGGTAAAGATAGTGATATTTCAGTTGAGGGATAATGCCTTGAATTGTTGGGGTAACCTAGAGAGGCAGTTGTAAATTATTCTAGACATCGTCTCATAGGAACTTTTTGAGGAAGGTTCCAAAGGAAATATTTGTCAACATACTATGAGGAACAACAGGTTGGAGAATTTCATGCTCTAGTTCATCATAATAGGACCGTGTAAGAGTACGAGATCAGGTTCATGGAGTTAGTAAAATATGTNATGTCTTGTACATGGACATCGATCAACGACAGGTAGAAAATTTTGTGTATGGGTTAAACCCTAAGATAAGGGCCATGGTACATATGTGGAAACCATCATAAGTAGCTGAAGTAGTTGAAAATTATTGTTACACATAAGAACATATGAGCTAAAATAGAGGTATGATATCAACCATTCCACAACATCTAGGATTCGTGGGGAAAGCCCCTAGGACTTTCTCTAGGGGAGGAAGCTCTAGGCCACCTCCTTATAGAAATAGAGTCGCTCCTAAAGAGCTTACATCATGTGTTTCAATGGAAGTGAGTACAACATCCCACTCATCGCCAACGATGTAGGAAGGTCCACGACCTTCTCAGGGAGAAGCAAGTAGGGGCAGGGGTGCAAGGGGAAGTAATTCATTTCAGATATCCTCATTGGGTAGTGTGCAAGTTACATCTCGTGTTACTTTTTGGGGGTGTGTAGGACCTCATTACCAGTGTGATTATCTAGAGTCAAAAGCAGGATTTGTGCATAGAGAATGAAAGGCCTCAATGGGAAGAGAAAGTAGTAGCCACCATATTTATGAAATTGTTAATAACCTCCAGGCAGATCATATCTCCACTGTGATGGAGTCATTAGGTACACTAAATCATGTCAATGTTAAAAAATATATATATTCTGGTGCTATAGATAGTTTCATTTCACCTTGTGCATTAGAAAAGTGTGGGTTGGCAGCCTACGAGCACGATGAATTTAAACAAGTCAAGATGGCTTTAGGGAAAAAACAAGTGGTAGGAACTAGCGTCGATAATTGTCTAGTAGACCTTCTTGTATGTATTACTAGGTTGAATGTGTACGTAATTTCTCTAGGGATGTATGACCTAATCATCGGAATGGATTGGTTAGAAGCCCATCGATATTTGGTACATTGTTTCGCGAAGAGGGTGCTTTGTGTTGATGATGAACAAAGGTTAGTAGATATACATGGTGAACGAAGGAAGGTGTCTCTACGCTTTATCTCAACCATGAAGTTTAAACGTTGCATGAGGGAAGGTTGCCAATTATATGTAGTGGAAGCAATCAATGAAGGGAAAGGAACCTCCATGGATCTATATCCAGTATTGTCAGAGTTTAAGGATTGTTTTCTGAAAGATTTGTGAGGGTTACTTCCTGAGAGGGAGCTTGATTTTACCATTCAGCTAAAACCCGGTGCAGAGTTAATTTCCAAGACACCGTATAGGATAACGATGCCAAAAATTTGTGAGTTTCATATGCAGTTGAAGGAACTACTTGACTTAGGGATAATAAGTCCTATTGTCTCACCTTCAGTTTCACTAGTAATTTTTGTCAAGAAGAATGATGGTTCCTTACGACTGTGTATAGATTACAAGGACTTTAATGGTGCTACAATGAAAAATAGGTACCCAATGCTATAGACAAATGACCTCTTTGATTCGATGAAAGGAGCACCAATTTTCTCAAAAAATTGATCTATGATCAGGGTATCACCAGTTAAGGATTAAGGGAGGCAATATTCCTAAAATTACCTTTCGAACTCAGTTTGGTCATCAGGATTTGGTTTTAGTACCTTTTGGTTTGAAAAATGTGCCAACAATATTCATGAGCCTCATGAATGGTGTATTTCGAAAGTACATAGACCGCTTTGTATAGGTCTTTCTGGATGATATCCTCATCTATTCCAAGAATGAAAGAGAGCATGAGGAACACTTGCGAGTGGTGTTGTCGTGCCTTAGAGAGAACAAATTGTATGTAAATTTTTTGAAGTGTTCTTTCTTCCAGAAAGAAATTCACTATTTAGGTTATATCATTTCAGGTGAAGGAATCTATGTGGACCCAGAAAATTTAAATGCCATTATGGAATGGCTAGTGCCGAAAAATGCTCATGAGTTAATAAGATTCATGGGGCTAGAGAGTTATTATTGGAGGTTTGTTGAAGGGTTCTATAAAATAGTGAAACCCATCACCACCTTGCGGTGCAAGGAGGTTAGGAATGAATGAACAGAAGAATGTGATATTTCATTCATCGAGCTTAAGAGGTTACTAACTAGTGCACCAATTCTACGAGTGTCGTATATGGAAAAAGACTTCACACTCTGCACGAATGCCTCGAAGCAAGTATTGGGGGTCGTTCTAATGCAAGATGGGGGAATTATAATGTATGTGTGAAGAAAGTTGAAGCAACATGAGGAGCTTTACAATACTCATGATTTAGAGTTGGTGGTTGAAATGCTAGCTCTCAAGCTTTGGAGTAATTATCTAGTGGGGCAAAACTTTGAGCTCAAAACGGACCATGAAAGATTAAATCATATCTTCACCCAAAGGGATCTTAATGCTAGGTAGAAGCGATGTAGTGATTTTATGAGTGAGTACGATTTTGGAATTTCGTATATCAAGGGAAAGGAGAATGTGGTCGTGGATGCCTTGAGCAGGAGACCATGTGTTTTCTCCTTGGTACCCTTAAAAGTTAAACTGAGGGAGTGTGTTTTGGGAAAACTTCTTGGAGATAGTTGGTATTTAAAGGTTACTTCAACCCTCTAGAGTGGGAGGCAAGTAGATAAAAAGTATGAAGGATATAGCCTGGAAGTAGAAGGATTTTTAAGATATCAGGGAATTATGTGCATCCCCGAATGAGGGGATATTAGAAGCATCATACTCAAGGAATCCCATAGAGTAATTTATTGTGCAAATCCAGGTGTGAAGAAGATGTATGCAGACATGAGGAAGCTTTTCTTCTGGGTTGGCATGAAGCGTGATGTATTACATTTCGTCTCTAAGAGCCTAGAGTATCAACAAGTGAAAGATGACCACCACAACCCGAAAACTCTCCTACAACTGCATGATGTTCCTATGTCCAAGTGGGAAGTCATTAATATGGAATTTTTTTGGGGGATTTCCACTCATATCACATAGAAACAATGATATTCTTGTGATAGTTGATAATTTTACCAAGAGTGCTCATTTTATTCCGGTTAGAGACACTTATGATGTCACTAATGTGGCACATGTGTTTATAAGTGAGGTCATCCGTCTGCATGGGTTACTCAAGAAGATCATTTTAGATAGGGAATCTTGATTCACATCTAAATTTTGTACAAGTTTCCAATCAGCGTTGGGAACTCAATTGAACTTAAGGACAACATATCACCCCGAAATAGATGGGAAACCGAGAGAGTTAATCAGTTTATGGAAGAAATGATTAGGATGTATGTTATGGATAATCAAATACATTTGGAGAAGTACCTACCTTTGGTAGAGTTTACCTACAATAAAAAAATTCATAGCTCCATTGGAATGCCACCCTATGAAGCTCTATATGGAAGTTCATGCAGGACACCTTTGAGTTGGGAAAGGTTAGAATATTGAGTGTCATTCGGGCTAGAATTGATTCAAGATATGGAGGAACATGTGATTTAGAATAGGCAGTGAATAAATGAAGCACATGATCGACAAAAAAATATGTTTATGCACATAGGATTCACCAAATTTATAAAGTGGGAGATCGAGTTTTCATTCGTATTAGGCCTAATAAGAGTACCATTCAGTTCGGGAAGGGGACAAAGTTGTCGCCTCGATTTATAGGATCATTTAAAATCCAAGAGAGAATTGGATCTGTTTCCTATCATCTTGTACTGTCACCTCACTTTCATAAAACTGATAATGTTTTTCATGTATATTTTCTACATCATTATGTTACTAACGAATCAAATTAAATTGAATTGAAAGGAATTTCAGGTATCGGATGCGGGAACCATCACGGTCAAATCGTTACGCATATTGGACCGTAGGGTCTGACAACTCAAGAATTGTTTGGTAGACCAAGTTAAGTTCGAGAGGGAAAAATATAGCCCATGATATGCTACTTGGGAGGATGCATAGACGTTACAAAGAGATAATCCCTCACTTTTTTGACCACCTCAAGAATATGTTTTCCCGAAGGTTGGGTGTATTTAATGCCACCTTTTGACTTAGACAAATAGAATTACTTAAGGATTGATCATATTTATTTTCTATTCACTGTGAAATGGCTAATGATAGAGTTGAACTTTTAAAACATATGAACCTATCTAAATGTCAATTCTATGAATGTTTAACTTTATTTGAATTATGATGGATATTATGCAATCTATTTCTAACATGAAAATTTTGACATTTAAAGTTGTCGGTACATGGATAATGTATTGATATTATGATTAAATGCATTTACATGAATATAATGCATGTATATGTATGGGTTTGTGTTATAGATTAATCTCTAGGTCAATAGGCTATGAAATATCTAGAGAATAATGATGATAAAAGGTTGATGTTGAGAACATCGACGAGGAAGCATTATGGTGTGAATATTGTATGTGAGATTATATTGGTTCAAATGCATTTCTATGATGACTAGACAAGTACCAGTTTTTTAGGTGGCGAGACTGCCTAAAACTGAACATACGATGACAAAATTCCCAGCAACACAGTGCCACTGTATGGTCCATGGTAGGCTGTTGACCCTAGTTCTATTAGGAGGGGTGGAAGAATTTCCCACCATGTATCCTTTGAAACTTGGAGTCATGGGAGGATGATGTTAGCTCATGCTCCCCTAGACATGTGATGATGACTTCCAAATTCCTGTTGGGGAAGCTTGGTCAAGAGAGTTAATACTTTCTTTTACGAGTTCTATCTGAAGTTAGGTCAATATAGTTGATGCTCCAAGATAGTTCAGTAGAGGAAGGATAAGGATATAATATGGAAGTATGTTAGGGAGGAAGGATGACTAGAAGTAGTTGAGAGTGTGTGGGGATTTCTCCTTATGGTAGAATTTCTGGATCTCCTCGTTTTGAAAAATATGTATATATCTATGTTTATATTTTCTTAATTGAACTGCAATTATCTAAGTGAATGATGTTTGTGCTAAATTATTATAATTGAGGGATTTCACAAACATTTTAAATGGTCTACTATATTTTATTAAACGAATGGTATTGTTGATTGGATTGGACGCATACAAGAATTACTTTATTAGTGATAAGTATTTCCATTAATGCACGTGTGAGTCCTGATTGTGCTAGCTACACATGCATGCCTTGCACATGTACACTAGTATAGATAAGTGTTTTAAATTGATGATGTTGTTTATTTGATGTGGATGTATGAATTATGTGTCATTATCCTTGTATTGTAAATTACTCTAACTTCGGGACGAATTTTCTTGAAGGGTGGGTGTATGTAAGAACCCAATTTGATCAATTATTTATCATAGATTTTAATTTTAATTTAATTAATTATTAAAGTAAATTAAATGAGTCTTTTTATTATTTTATTATTAAAAGATAGGTGAAGTAATTAATGGGGGGATAGAGTTGTTGGGGAA
>SNQJ01S0017350.1:80666-95952 GCA_010110895.2 Picea sitchensis | reverse complement strand
TTCCCCATTATCAATTTGTTAGTTCAGTTTTAAATTAAAAAATTCTTAATGGTAGATACCTTACTAAGTTTGACTTTTTGCTTTTTCCCTTGGGTTTCCCTTTTCTTCTTATGTTTCCCTCTTTTACTAGTTTCCTAAATATTTTAGATTTCCCTCTTTCCCCTTTTCATTTAGGACTCAAATTGGCAGGTGTAGAAATTAACCCCCTTTTTCCTTTTTCCCTTTTTAGTTAATAATTTTAAATTATCATAAATAATAAAACAATTATTTCCCTTTTTTTTTAATTTTACTCTAACAGATTTTTATGAATCATTTAAATTTCTTACCCCCTTATTTTTACAAGATTTAAGGAAGAGTATAATTATTATTTATGTTTTTTTTTTTTTTCTTAAATAGATAGATGAAATTTTACCACTAGCATAATTTAGACTTAGACCTTAAATTTTTGTACTGGGCGACATTTTATTAGGGAATTTGTTTTTAAAAATTCTTAGCACGTTATTCTTCCAAAGGCCATCTAGGTTCATTCATTTATCATCAACAACGCGATGTGCCCTTCAGGACCCAGTAGGTGCTCCAAGGGTGCCACTCGCCTTAATTTGTTTCCCTTGCGTGACGTGCCTTTTAGGATGCACTACGTGCTCCAAGGGTGCCACTCACCTCTTTCCATTTTTCTTGTGTGACGTTCCCTTCAGGATGCACCACGTTCTCCAAGGGTTCCACTTGCCTCTTGACTGACTTGGTGGACATAAAAAAATCCCTGGAGTCAATACTTCGTCAGGTGAACTTGTGGGAGACTAAGGGCCTCTAAGGAATAAGGCCCCCGTCTTATTACACGCCCCTTAGAATCATTGTGAGTGGATGTCGCAGTCTTCCCTCACGGCATCGTGGGTCCTCTCAAACTAGGTAAATGTTAACCTACAATTTGAGCCACGACGGGAGTTCTAGTAGGTTGTGGCAGGGTTGTTGTCCACACATCTCCCTCAACATCTCTGGTAGCTGTGCGTGACCCCTTTACTCCACATGTGAGTCTGGTCGACAAGCTATCATCATCTTGTATCATCAACGAATCATGTCAGAATATATACATATCATATCATCTAATCAGATGCACTAATATCACAGTAAAACAATCAAACCCCATTGGTACACTCCCCGACTCGATCTGAAGTCCAAGGGGTTCCATCAATGCCTCTGCATCCTCTAGGTCCAAAATCATACACACTCAGTAAAACCGAGTCAATAGCACATGTTTATGTCAATGCAGTAAAACAACATTTCATCAACCCATAATGCCTCATACTCAAAATCAAATGTTTTAATACCATAATAATCCGGATCACTTGCGAGCAAGTGTCCTCAAAGAATAAGTTCGCTCAGTGCGCCAGAGAGGGATGTTACATACACCCCCTCTTGGTCTAAACTTCATTGTGAAGTTTCATAGTATACGTGTCGAAATAATGTGTATCACAGTATCATAATTCTATCCATCAAACAAAAATGGAAACTGTTAGTGCATATCATATGCGTCCTTCCAGGTCGCTGAGTGTGGAATATAGTTGTCCCATTGGACCTTGACCTGATCTACTGCTAGACATCGTAGCTATCGAATGCAATGATCCAATATGTGGATCGAATCAGTCGTGAGCGCCCGCTCATCTGATACCTGCAAGGAACTCATGTCAATAACATGTGTAGGATCACTAATATAATGTCTCAAACAGATACATGAAAAGCATCGTGCATACGCCTCAAAGAATTAGGCAAGGCTAGTCAATAGGCCATAGGCCCCTTTATCTCCACAATCTCGAAAGGTCCCATGAACCTAGGAGAGAGTTTATCTCCCTTTCCAAACTTGATCGAACTCTTATGTGGTTTAACCCATAAGAAGACTTGATCTCCAACCTCATAACTACGGTTGACACGGTGTGCATCGACATAAACCATCACTATCAAACAAAAATCCTTCAAATCTAGGTGCCATCATTGTGTTTTGTCCAATAAAACCCTCGACCTCTTTTTACCAGTCATCGTCACGCATCTTCCATTCTATTCACTATTCCTTTTATGTAAGTAATCTCGAAGTCATACTTGCTAAGAAATTCCGACCAACATCGTTGTCGCGCGTTCAGGTCGCTTTGCATAAAGATGTGTTGTAGTCCATAGTGTTCAGTCTTTAGTTCAAATTTTCATCCAACAAGGTAGTGTCTCCAAACTTTCAAGGCATATATGATGGCTAACAACTCCAAATCGTGCGTTGTGTAGTTCTCCTCATGCCTTCTCAGTCTCCTCAATATGTAAGAGATCACTCGTCCATTTTGCATCAAGACTTCGCCTAATCATTCCTTGGATGCATCAGTGCATACCAAGAAGTTTGCATCCATGTCAGGGACCTTTAGTATCGGTGTTGTTTTCAACAACTACTTGAGCCTCCAAAATTCTTCCACGCATTTCTCGGCCCAAACAAATTTCTTTTTTTTCTTCTGCAATTCCGTGATCATATTTGCTATCTTCGAAAATCCCTCGAAGAATCGTCGATAGTATCCTTCTAAATCCATGAATCTATGAACTTTTGGGACATTCGTCGGCGTAGGCCATTCCATAATATCCACGACCTTTGTTGGATCCATGACGATGCCTTCGCCGAAGATGACATGCCCTAAGTAGTGAATCTTCGATTGATAAAATGATCATTTGGACAAATTCCCATACAATTTGTGCTCTCGTAGACACTATAGTACCAAGCGCAAGTGCTCGACATGATCCTTCGTCGTCCAAGAGTAAATCAAAATATCGTCAATGAATACTTGGACGAACTTGTCCAAGTACTCGTGGAAGACCCCATTCATCAAACTCATAAATACCCCTAGGGTGTTTGTTAGTCCAAACGGTAAAATAGTAAACTCGTAATGTCCAAACCTCATCTTAAAGGAAGTCTTAGGGACATCATCTTCCTTAATATGTAACTAGTGATACCCTGATCGCAAAACAATATTTGAGAACACCGTTGCACCCTTCATCTAATCGAACAGATCATCAATCCTCGACAACAAATATTGATTCTTGATCGTGGACTTGTTCAATTGACGGTCATCAATGCAGAGCCTCCACGACCCATCGTTCTTTTGTATGAAAATAACAGACGCACCCCATGGTGACACACTTGGACGTATCAGTCCCAGGTCCATCAAGTCCTTCGGTTTCATTCTAAACTCTTGTAACTCTGGGTTTGACATCCGATAAGGCATTCTAGCTATCAGTTGAGTCCCCTGTTTTAGGTCTATAGTAAATTCCAATTCCCTCTCCAATGAAATCACAGGTAACTCCCCTACAAAGACATATACAAACTCTCTCACCACCGGAAGGTGTTCTAGACCTTCTGCTACTCCCTTCTCATTTAATGCAAGGATATCATAAAGCTTACAACCCTTGCGCATGCTCTTTCGTAGCTACAAGGAAGAGATGAACCTCAGGGAAACTCCCTGGTTCTAAAATACAATCACTCGTCTTTTTACCTCATCATCGACCAAGCTCAAC
Source organism: Picea sitchensis (assembly GCA_010110895.2). NCBI lineage: Eukaryota > Viridiplantae > Streptophyta > Pinopsida > Pinales > Pinaceae > Picea > Picea sitchensis. Next base: position 92,415 of record SNQJ01S0017350.1, on the reverse strand, counting down.
CGTTTTGTCTTACAGTTGAGTATCGCCTCATGCGATTTGAACCAGTCCATACAAATCATGATGTCATAAGATCCTAATATCATGATGTACAGGTTGGACCTAGTGACAAACTCTCCCAGGTTAAGGGTACAACCTGTAACCTTTCCTCCAACCTTTTGTTTGTCTCCCGAAGCCATCTCTATGAAGCTAAAATCATCATGTTCAATTTCGTTTACCTTAATCATTTTTAGCGCTGCACCGGGATCTATCAAAATACTAAGGGTCTAGTCAACAACGATACCTGACGTCTCGATCACATTCGACTGGCGCTCTTCCTGGTGGTTATTCACTGCTACATAAATTCGATGGGCCTTGCCCATATCTCCCATGGTAGGGGGTTCAGCTGATCTATATTCTCTAGTCCTCTCCACCGGGTAGTCACGCTGGTAGTGTGGCTCCCCACACATCCAACACCCCTTCTTCGGTCCAGTACTCCTGTTACCTGAAGTAGAAGATGAATTCTAACAATAAGGACAAACTCGAACTTCTTGACTTTAAGTTTCTAGGTAACTTGGTGCAGAGCATATTGAAGCAGCTCCAAAACAGGCCTCGTACTCGGGCACCATGTGGCTACCTCGTTGTAAGGCGTCGAACTCGTTGAGTTGATGCTCAATGAATTCCTTAGAAATATACCTCTCCTGGAACCATCCCTTGAACAAATCCCATGACACGTTGCCAATGGCCATGTTCAAATGGGGCAGGTGCATCTTCTACCATAAAATAATGCTCCCCTTTAGTCGAAAGACCACCATGTGGACCTTCATGCTGGAGGTCGTAAATCTGAAGTGTGAATCACACGCCTTTCTCTACAACTATGATTCAACAACACCATCGTCTGTGACACTTGTGGACGCTAGAACTCATCTCTCTTGAGATCTCGGAGGATGCTAACGATACTATCTATTGAGCATTGTGGACCCTCAGGGGCGCCCTCTAAATGCAATCTCCACGAGGACACGTTAAGGTTTTTACTTAACGAATTGGTTAATACTCATGAGTTTACTGCATTTCAAAGCCTGGCGGTCAACAGTCGTAGGGTTGAACACGCTCTAATACCATATGTAACGACCCCGTCTTTACGACAACAAGCAAAGCGATTTTTTATTTTTTTTCATTTTTTTTATCTGGAGTTAAGAGGCAAGAAGGCAATGATGACAACAATTTAATCACACCACTGACGATGAATGCTAGCATGCAGTCCAGGAAACAAGTTACTATGACACCACACACCATCTCAAGACAACTGGCAAACATGCGCAAAATAACAAGGAGGACAACTACCCTTCCGACGCAAACACGACCATGCCTACAAGATAATGGACAACACCCCCATCCCGACATCATGACCTAGACGAAAAAATACTAGAACCTCAAGGTGCATGGACCTAACGCCTAAATGCATTCGACCCTTGTGCCAAGAGAAAATTTCACGCTCGTCATCACTCACACAAAAGAACCTACTCCAACCAAGAGCTCGTTCGCCACTATCCCTAGGGCATGCCATGATCCCCTCGACAGGAATCATGTTGTTCCCTAGGTGATAGATGTGTCAATAACCTTGGTGCAAAATAAAAGGTACCAAGACTTAAGAAAACTTTGATGATCTAGGAACTGAATACTGACTAGGAGACTATACTTACCGCACACATAGGTTGACGAGACACAAGACGACGAAGAAAAGGGGTGACTCCAGCCCACACGACATCATCCCCGCCCCCACTAATCACGCATTCTAACCGGTCTAAGATTACATTCAATTTTAACAAGGGTTCCATTCTAACGGGGCACGTCAAGTTACAATTAGACAATAATGCGTTCACTAAATAAACGTTAATACAATTAATTTTGCAAATCTTTGTGGTCAATAATAAAACCATAATTATAAATTCCCTCTATCCTTAATTAAATATCAATCCAGCGAGTCTAAATTTTGCGATCCATTCCTTACTTACCAATCAAATTTTAATTTTTAACACAACCTAATCGGTCAAGTCTATGTTAATCCAAATAATCTACCCAACTAGACATTAACTTAAATAACAACATTTACAATCTTAAAGTAGAATTCTATCATTATAACACTTATGAACAATTAAATCTCAGCATGTAGTCTAGTTATATTGACCGAACTAACAATACTATTTGTCTAATAATATTAGAAGGAAACTACTAACTATTAGCAGAGATGGAGAAATTTATCGAGGAAATTAACATAGTGCTTACTTAACAATTAATATAGAAATTACAAGGCAATTACATGACCATTAACACGATAATTAAAAGCGCACTAACAAAGTAGTTTACATGACTATTTTCATAACCAATAATACAACAATAGCAAGGCATTTAAGGTGTTAGTTAAGATTTAACTCGATGTGTCATTTAATCCAAAGAATGAATCTGCTGGCCATTTACATTGCTCTAGCAATTGTTTTGGCAATTAATATGACCATTACATAAAAATGAATCTAGCAATAACAAGGCATTTAACTCATTGTTATTCATTTTATTTGCTGGAAAAAATCAAGGCATTTAATGTGACCATTACATAGGAACGAATCTCGCAATAGTAAGGCATTTAACTAACTAATATCCATTTAATTCGCTGTGGAAAAATTAGTAAAAAAGCAGTGCCCACATGGTGTCCAATCATGCCCAGTCAACAACAACTCAACAATTAAAGGAAAACGTATCCCATCAACATCAACGCAGTCCATCACTCAAGGGAAAACACAGTCACTGTTTGAAGGTGAAATCGTGGTCATTACTACAAGTCAGGTATGAATTGAATAGCTAAAAAAAGGGTGGGTGAATTCAACATGCACACAGTCAATTTTTATTTACCAAAACCGTGGTCATTCTGGCAAGTGAATTTAAGATTTAAAAGGCTAAATTCATGGGTCATTTCTACAACAACTCAGTCCATCATTGGAAAGAAAAAACGTGGGCATTTAAAATGACAATCTTAGTCTCATTTGAAAGAAAAAACGTGGGCATTTAAAACAACAAACTCAGTCTTATTTGAAAGGAAAAATGTGGGAATTTAGAACAACAAACTCAATCTCATTTGAAAGAAAAAACATGGGCATTTAAAACAATAAACTCAGTCTCATTTGAATGCAAAAACGTGGGAAATTAAAACAACAATCTCGGTCTCATTTGAAGGCAAAACGTGGGCATTTAAAACAACAAACTCCGTCTCATTTGAAAGAAAAATGTGGGCAATTTTAAAAGGCATTCTCTGTCTCATTTGAAACAAAAACATGGGCATTTAAAATGGCAATCTTTGGCAACATTTAAAAGAAAAACGTTTTTCCATTTCCAAGATACCAATACCAAATGCAAACATGAATCAATTCATTTTTCCATTGCCAGAATACAAATACAAATACAAAATGCATATATGAATCAATTCATTTTTCCATTGCCATAATACAAATACAAAATGCAGACATGAATCAATTTGTTTTTCCATTGCCAGAATACGAATACAAAATGCAGACATGAATCGATTCATTTTTCCATTGCCAGAATACAAATACAAAATGCAGACATGAATCAATTCATTTTTCTATTTCAATAATACCAATACAAAATCCACACATGAATCAATTTGTTTTTCCATTGCCATAATACAAATACAAAATGCAGACGTGAATCAATTCATTTTTCCATTGCCAGAATACAAATACAAATTGTAGACAATAGTAAGATAACTGAAAGGATTCAATCTGTAACATCCTGTTCTAGCGCACTGAGAAAACGTATTCTTTGAGGACACTTGCTCGCAAGTGATCTGGACTTTTCTGATGTTAAAAAAATTATCCTTGATTATGATGCGTTATGATAGATGACATGATGTTTTACTGCTTCATGTAGACAGGTGCTTTTGACTCAGTTTTATTGAGTGTGCAGGGTTTTTGGACCTTGAGGATGTAGAAGCATCGGTGGAACCCCCTTGGACTCTAGATTGAGTCATGGAGTGTGCTATTGGGTTGACTTATTTACTGTGATATTTGATTTGATTTGATGATATGATGTTGACATGTTCTGACACGATTGTTGATGATGCAGGCTGACGATAGCTTGCTGACCAAACTCACATATGGAGTAAAGGGGCCACACACGATTTCCATAGAGGTTGAGGGAGAGGCATGGACAACAACCCTGCCACAGCCTACTAACACTCTCGTCATGGCACAAACTGTAGGTTAACGATTACCTAGTTCGAGAGGATCCACAATGTTTTGAGGGAAGACTGCGATAGTCTCTCACAATGATTCTAAGGGGCGTGCAATAAGGCGGGTGCCTTATTCCTTAGATAAATTAGTCTCCCACAAGTTCACCTCACGGAGTGTTGACTCCAGGGGTTAGAGATGTCTACCAATCAGTCAAGTTGGCGAGTGACACCCTTGGAGCATGTGGTGCATCCTGAAGGGGACGTCGCGTGAAGGAAACACAGGTTGGCGAGTGGCACCCTTGGAGCACGTGGTGCATTCTGAAGGGCACGTCATGCAAAAGAAACAACCGAGGCGAGTAGCACCCTTGGAGCACGTGGTGCGTCCTGAAGGGCATGTCACGTTGATGATATGAAGAAACAAACATAGATGGCCCTAAGACAGTAACGCCTTGAAAGAAATCCTTAAACCACTTCCCTAACCAAGTGTCACCCAGTTCAAAATCTAAGTCCTAAGTCTAAAACTTTTTAGGGTAAAAATTTAGTCTAACTTTAAGAAAAAGACCCTAAAATAAAATTAAAAATTTTAAACAAAAACCCACTTAAGTGATAGTTTAGTCTTCATAAAATTCTTGGGGTAATGACGAGGGTAAGAATTAAATTAAAACTAATGGTTTTAAAATTTTACAAAGAAGAAATTATTTCCTAACTTGTGAAAGTACAAAACATATTAAATAAATAATAAAAGGGAAAGCTTTAATAATGCAACTGCCATTTTGGGATTTAATAAAAAGGGGAAAGAAGGGAATAATAAGATTTAGGAAACTAAGTAATGGAGGAAACTTAATAAAGGAAAGATGAGAACTTATGGTAAAAAGCGCGGTCAACATAGTAAGGAATCTGAAATTAAGAACCTGCTAATCTGAGCTAATTTAGTAACATTTGTTTTTTAGGAAATTATTTAAAACATGTAAGGGGATCTAGGAACACCTAGGAGTAAATTTAGGAGCGATTCTAGGTGGGTGAGGGAAATGAGGAATTTAATAAATTAAAGAAAATAATTACTTGAGGAAACAGGGGGATGGGCGACACTTGTGCGAAGGAGAATAATTAGAATTATTTTTATTAAATCTTAACTAAAATGTGATTTAGGAAAGCTGGTGGGTCTCAACACTCTATAAAAGAAAAATATGATGAGGAAGAAAGGGATTGGTTGTTAGTGTAACATTACGCTGCCGAACTATGACTTGACTGATTGTTTGTGAGGAGTTGGGATTTTCTCAGCTCGAATAGGAGTGGTAGCTCAACCTTGCGAGGGGAGTTGGGAAGCTAGACTTACCTTCTGGATTTTGTGTGGCCCCTTTACGGCTCTGGGGGCTAAGGGGGAAGCAGAGTACCCCTAGCGATTGGCTGGAAGGTACCGGTGTAGTCTCTACGGTCGGTGAGGGGGAGCGGCGAGGAGCATGAGAGACACGGAGCGCGGGGTCATCATTCGAGGCAAGCGAAGAGGCAAAGGTATGGTCGTTTATTTGGTAGAATAGAAAGCACTAGGATTGATGTAGATCTGTTTGTTTATTGGAAAAGTGTATTGGCATTACAATTTTATATAATAGTTTGTTGCATCTATCGTTTTCCTTGACGATTCGCATAGAATAAATTTTTACAATGCTTGTGGAACCTCATGATTTTATCTAACGAATGCTGAGTGATAAATTTTATAATTAAATGTGTAATTAATCCTTGGCGACAAACTTGCTTCTGTCTGATTCATCCACTGATAATGGTCATTAATATCTGCGTTTTTGTTAAAATATTTCTCTGCGTTCTGTTTTATTTTTCTACAAATCCTTGTGTTATAACTCACTAGAGGTTACCCCGCGGATTCGCGCCCTTGATCTCTGCAATTTCTTCTGCGTTTTGTTGTTCCACTCAGCGTGGAAATTGCCCAAAACTTCTCTACGATTTGGTTTTTCTTGATCTCTGCGTTTTGTTTTAATTATTTTGTGGATTGAATTAGTTTAGGGTCTATAAACTGCCCCTTTTTTTATTTCTTTCAATCACGTCGGGGATGTGTTCCTTGGGTTGGCGGCAGAAACCTCAACAATTGGATTCATCGATTTGGATTCGATTGGGGACTGTGTAGAGTCGACTTATTGTTTTTATCTAGAGTATTTTACATTCTTGGGCCAGAAATCCAGGAGCATTAGCGTGAGGGGGTTTCTTTCAACTTCGGGCTGGGTGTTGGGTTAGAAAAATAGTGGTTTCTCTGCGTTTTCAGATGATTTCTCTGCCCTCTATCCCTGCGATTATGGGCATGACCCCTGCGACTTATTGATAAACCCTGGCACTTGCGGGATACCATCTATGCAATTTTATCAGTGAACCCATTACTTGGATTGGTCCTTGACAGTGTTTTTTTTTTATATGACTGCCCGCGGTCCTGGGAGGGGCGATTTGATTTCCATACGGGCATTTAAATGTACTATGGTCGTTTCTATTCTGCAGGCATCCCTTTTTGTTTGTGGATGTTCTTTTTTACTTTTGTTGGCGTTTTTAAATCCACTGTGGGCATTCTTTTTACCTCTGCGGGCATTTGTATCTGGGCTCACTGCTCGTATTTCCACCTCCGGTATCCACGAATTCACTTACCCCTTCTTAGAACGCGATTATTTACCGATTAATGAGTTTCATCACACGTATTATTGGTAGATTTCCTTCCTGCGTTTGCTTGGTATTCTGAGCGTTCCTTCTCTCGTACTCTCTGCAAACTTGGTTTCAGTCTTTTTCCTTTTTCCATTGAATTCTCCATTCTTTGATGGACTCCTTAGTCAGCGCCACTGCTTTAGCAACCACTTAGTATGGCCCTTACTGTTCTGCCAGTGTTAGCGTGTTGGAAAACGACGCCATTTTCGCTAGTTTTCCGTTGAATTGATTCATGCCTTTTTGTATGGTTGGTACTGTGGAATGTCTTTACAAGGTTACGATCATGAAATAAACTGGAAGGAAGTGAAATTTATGATATGATATTAGTGGAATTATTTATGATATAATATTCTTGGTAACTCTAATGTCAGTGGTAATATTTACGATATAATATTAGTGGTAACGTTATTATTTACGATATAATATCAGTGGTAGCGCTAATGTGACCCCTGTCTTATGTAGGTTACAGTCTTGATTTGCAATTTGTTTTTTGGGTTGATCTTGTTTCATTTTTAAGATCAGCACTCGACTGTCATTTCATCTCATAGAAACCACTCAGTATCTACCTTAAAATTCCGCCCTTTTATTAGTTAATGACAGCTGGTAAGGAGAGCTTTCGGAACGTCCAATATCGAGCTATATTGTAAGTTGGTAGTTTTTAATATTACATACGTGTTTCTAATGATTAGCGCAGATGTGTTAGCGTTGGATAGAGGATAGATAAAACAATAGCACATGATTTATTTACATATATTTTATTTTTATTTTTAAGACTGATAGGCAGCGCCCAAAAAATAATAAGGCTAGCTGGTTTATGTTGTTTTTATTGGAATAGTCTGCTTTTATTACAATTGTTTTCTAACATACCTAAGTTATTACATATTTCATTACAACTGTCTAGTTTATGTTATTGTTTCATAATAGTTCTGCTTTTCCTTTCATGAAATATTGACATTGATTTATTCTACTGAAAGTAAGTGGTTTTATTACAGCTGCCCTGTTTTTATTTGGTTTAATGGTAATAATGGTTAGTAATTATGGTACTGTAAGGCAATAATTGTGGAAGTTATGTTGAATTAATTATGCAATAATTGTTAAATTAGGATCGTTAAAGTAATATGGTTTTATGGTAACTATTGTTAATAAATTATGATTTTATAAGGAAAAGTGATTAATGGTAATGATTATGAAGGAATTATGTAATGATTATGGTAATGATTATGTCATGATTATGGTAATGATTATGTATTGATTAATGGTAATGATTAGGTAATGAATCGTTAATATTAATCCTAGTGGTTATGGAATGGTTAAGGTTAAGATATGGTAAGGTTAATGTAGTTGATAGAAATAAATTATCAGATGTAATGTGATGGCCATGGTATTAGTCCTTGCAATGTAAAGTGAAAAATGGTTGATATTTTATGGCAGGGATGATGAAACTAATTATCATCAATAGAAGATAAATATAAGGTCCTAAACTAAGCACTTGAAGTCATTAAGATTTGGTAATTGGGGGATTGCAATTACTTAAATTTGCATTATTTAAGGTTGGATATCTTGTCGATTAATGGATTTTAAATGAAGTAGTTGGTCTGTGATTATGTCATTAAGTCTTAATCTTGGATGGTCAATGTCAGAGTCCCTCTTACTTGTGCCTTCCTAGAGGACGTGTTGTTCATATAATTTGTGTTGTTCGAGGTCGTAATAATTTTATTTCTTGGTCAGTTATCGGGCGGGATGTAGACACCTCCATGTAGCCTTAGTATGTAAGTCTGGGTGTGTGATTATTCTGTGTAAAGAATTCAGTGTCGTATCAAGAGTCTCGGGCCCTTTAAAGGTAGGGTTTCCACTCTTGCGACACACCTGATGGAGATTACTAGTTTCTGCCTGAGCAGTCGCCCAGGAGCCTATCTGACCTTCTCTCTCTCCAGAGCAGAGAACTAAGATTAAATTCCCTGATTTCATGTGCAGAAATAGTAAAGTATACTACCATAGATTCTCCCTTCTGTGTTCGTACGATACCTAACCCAGTATGTCATTTAATGTTTGCAGTTACTTGTTGTGCGCCTTATGTCTTTGGTCGTTTATTGCTTGCAGCTACTTGTTGTGCGCCTTTGTCTTCTTGTTGTGAACATCGTGGTTGCGTCTCGTTAGTCGTCGGGTGGCGACATAGAGTCAAGTGTGTATGTTCCCTTTTTACCGCGCGCACACACCTTAAACAAAAAAAAAAAATAAAAAAAAATTGCACTTGTTAAAGAGTTGTTGTCGTAACGAGGGGGACGTTACATATGGTATCAGAGCCGGTTCAACCAGCGGCTTGGGATTCACTACGGCTTTTGTTGACATGATTAGATTTGATTATACTGTTGCTGATCGAGTTGATTGTGTGCGTGCAAGTAATCATGGTTAGAGGACGCCGCGGAGGCAGACGTCAGGGTGCTAGGGGAGGAGGCATGACGCCTCCAGTAGCATCCATGCCTGAGGGGTCTAACCCCCAGGGAAGCGATCAGGTTCTCGGATAGGAGCACACAGTAGTTGGTGATGTTGATGGGATGATGAGATATTTTCAGTGCATGTCCGAGGCACTGATCAACCGATTGGACAGAGACGAGGCCAGGGCGCCAACACCCACTGAGGTTTTGCCGCGCGCACCGGCCGTTACAGGTAGCATTCACCGTGAACTCAAGAAGGTTAAATTTCTCGAGTTCTTTGGTGCCCCGGATGGCGCCGCTGCTGAGGCATGGTTGAAGAATATGGCGATGTGCTTTGCACTTCGCGATTATACCTCCAACATGAAGGTCCGCATGGCGGTGTTTCAACTAAAGGGGAATGCTCTTCTATGGTGGAAGACGCTCCTGCCACAACTGAACATGGTCGTTGAAGATGTGTCATGGGAATTGTTCGAGGAACGGTTCTGAGATAGGTACCTTTCAGAGGAATTCATCGAGTGTCATCTCAATGAGTTCAACGCATTACGATAGGGAGGTCGTACGGTGCCCGAGTACGAGGCACGTTTTATGGAGTTGCTCCGGTATGATCCGCACCTTAACACTGAGAAGGTCAAGGTCAACCGGTTCGTTTTTAGCCTTAACGACAGCCTACGTGCAAAGGTTAGGATCTTGATGCCTCAAACCTTGCACAATGTTGTCCAAAAGGCCCTCATAGCAGAGGAGGAGCTTATCAGTGGGGGTCAGACCAAGACTCCCACGAGACCAGCAGGGCAGGATTCATTTGGTAGACTGCAACATCAGAAACCAGCGAGACATACAACAGGACATCGTGGCTTCCAGAGGGGGTCCACTTTCACTATACCTCGACGACCGTTGCCTCAGCAATGGACACCTTATCGGGGATCACAACACCAGCAACAACGTTGCCCGCAACAGCAATAGTTTAGGCCTATTCAGTAGAACAGACCGGGCTTCCAGGCCAGTGATTCGTCGTCTTCTACTTCGGGTACTAGGACTATTGTGTTGAATAAGGGGTGTTGGACGTGTGGGGAGCCACACTACCAGCGCGACTGTCCTGTGGAGAGGACTAGGGCGTCCGGATCAACCGGACCCACTACAGTGGGAGATATGGGCAAGGCCCATCGGATTCACGCAGTGGTGAATAATCGCCAGGCAGAGCACCAGTCGACTGTGCTCGAGACGATGGGTACTGTCGCTGACCAGACCCTTAGTATTTTGATAGACCCAGGTGCTACTGAGAGTTTCATTTTTGGTGCAGCGCTAAAAATGATTAAGGTAAAGGCAATCAAATAGGACGAGTTTACCTTCGTAGAGATGTCTTCAAGAGCCAAACAGAAGGTTGGAGGAAAGGTTACGGGTTGTGCCCTTAACCTGGGAGAGTTTGTCACAAGGGTCAACTTGTATGTCACGATCTTAGGATCTTATGACGTCATGATTGGTATGGATTGGTTGGAATCGCATGAGGCGATACTCAACTATAAGACAAAATGGTTGAGCTTGGTCGATGACGAAGGATAGAGATGTGTGATTGTAGGACGGAACCAGGGAGTTTCCCTGAGGTTCATCTCTTCCTTACAGTTACGGAAGAGTATGCGCAAGGGGTGCAAGATTTATGCGATCCTCGTGCTAAACGAAAAGGGAGTAGCGGAAAGTCTAGAACACCTTTCGATGGTGAAGGAGTTTGCGGATGTATTTCCAGAGGAGTTTCCTGGGATGTTGTCGGAAAGGGAACTGGAGTTTACCATAGACCTGAAACTGGGGACCGAACCGATAGTAAGAACGCCTTATCGGATGTCGACCCTGGAGTTGCAAGAGATGAAAATGCAACTGAAGGAGTTGTTGGACCTGGGACTGATACATCCTAGTGTGTCACCGTGGGGTGCACCTGTTATTTTCATATGAAAGAAGGATGGAGCGTGGAGGCTTTGCATTGACTGTCGTCAACTGAACAAGGCTACGATCAAGAATCAATATCCCTTACCAAGAATTGATGATCTGTTCGATCAAATGAAGGGTGCGAGGGTGTTTTCCAAGATCGATTTGCGATCAGGGTATAACCAGTTACGGATCAAGGAGGATGATGTCCCTAAGACTTCCTTTAAGATGGGATTTGGACATTACGAGTTTATTGTCTTACCATTTGGACTGACAAATGCCCCAGGGGTATTCATGAGTTTGATGAACAAGGTGTTCTGCGAGTACTTGGACAAGTTCGTAACAGTATTCATTGACGATATCTTGATCTACTCTCGGACGACGGTGGAGCATGACGAGCACTTGCGCTTGGTACTACAGTGTCTACGAGAGCACAAATTGTATGGGAAGTTGTCCAAATGCTCTTTTTATCAATTGAGGA
>SNQJ01S0017350.1:20905-63156 GCA_010110895.2 Picea sitchensis | reverse complement strand
CTTTAGAATTTTGTTTCTGTGCTCGAAAAACATATATATATATATATATATATATATTTATCGAGAATTCATAGAAAATTTTCATAACGTTACCTATAGAAAAGTACTATGATTTATCTCTTTTAATCAACTTTAGATGTTTTCATGATAAACGTTGAAAAGAAGACGCATTGTATTACCATTATAAAAATACAGAGTCTGCATAATATATATCAATACGGATAAACAAATATTTCATAAATTAAAATAGTGTACAGGTTACAATAGAATAGGAAAAGTAAATGAGTGAAAACATAGTTATGTTCCTCCAAAGTTGAATCATTTTAAAGGAAACTAAATACCTTTCTATCCTCGCTCTTCTTGAGTCGAGATAAAATGATAATTGCAACTTGAAGACAAATTGGTATTAACTGGTTATATTTGGTTTTATGAAATAAAATAGTAGGTAAATAAAGTTCATAACAGGGTAAGAATATTTGGACCTGTATGCAGAGGCGTAGAACTCAGACTTGAATCCACAACCTGAGGAAGGGGTTGGGTGTTGGGCGCAATATGATGGGTTCTTCACATAAAAGAGAGGCACATAATTACTTTATTTCCATCGATCACATAACGAGTGAGTAAAGATATTCATTACAAGGTAATTCTTGCTTATTTTAAACATAAGCAAAGTATTTTCATATCAATCAAAAAAAAATACCAATGGATAAGGAATTAAATATTAAATTAAATCATTCGATGCAGAAGCAATCCAAATTTATAAACTAAGTAATTTAATCATTTCGATACCGTGTATTCCATTAGCAGAGACTGTAAGAATCCCTTTGTTAAGATGATAAAGTAACTGAGTAAGATGATAAAGTAACTGAGTACAATAGTGGATTTTTTTTTGTTTTTTGAAACATCATTCAGAAAAAGTGTTACATGAACAAATATCAATAATTACACAATCTCTCATTTAAAACATCTCTATATAAGGAAAGATTCATATACATTATCACTGTATAACATATATTAAAGATGACACATAAGGATAACAAAGATGTTTACCTTCCCAACCTATCAAGTCTAGAATTCATCCGATTTATTTTGACCATTTAAGGTATCAGGACTCGCAATTGTTCTGAGTAACATGAATGTATATAATTCCCATAACCTCATTTCCATTCCAAAACACACATCATAACAATTTATAGTGAAACAACAATGTAAGCCAGTTTATTTCAAAAGATCATACCAATGCACAAGTTGATTAGTATAACAATCAAATAAACTAAAGACTTAAGAGGATTTGTTCTATAATTGGAAATAATTCAACATATGATATGATATTAAATTCACAAAACCCACCTATATTTATTTTCGTTCATCCTTATTGTATAATTTCTCTCCATATTTAAGTACACTAATCATTAAAATTTATTCTATCAATACACAATGTCCCCATTAAATTATTCAACAATAAGGAAATTTATTATTATAAGAAAACAATTCGAGTAGTCTATTAGGGTTCCAATATGAAAATGAGTGATAAGGACAAATATCCAATTTGCGCATAGTGTAAAATTTAGTGAGATATTTTATATTCTTTCCACTAGCCATTTAAAAATCAAAATAGAGGATATTTTAAGAGTTGATTCATTTAATAAATTTTAGCAGTCAACCTTATATTGAACTAATTGTTTATTAATTAACTACTATATATTTGTATTTAAGAATTCGATACAAGGTTTTTGTTGATCGTTGTATTTAATAAAAAAGAAAGGAGATTGGAACAATTTCATTCAGAGTTCAAACATAATTATGAATATAAAGACAATGAAATATAAATTGTATAATCGTAAAAATATTATCCATTTATGTTATTGATAAACTACACTCCAACATAGTTGGGTTATGAGATAATCTATATTAATCATAATAGTAGTTAACTAAGTAATATGCATAAAATTTACGAGTATGACCAGGGCTTACATATAATGCCCTGTGAGGGTTTTTACCAGTTATAAATTGATATTAAAATGCAAGATTAGACTATTTGTACTGGACAATAATTCATTATGACTCCGTAACTATTAAAATAGACCATCGAAATTCGTCGTTGTAAGCAAGGAACGATTATTTTTTTCTCCTTAAGAGGAGGTTAATGAAATTTATCACTGTAATTAATAATAGTTCTTAATAGTGGTACATATAAGAGAGTTATTAACAACCTAGATGATATTGAAAGGGTTCGATGACATAAAACATGGTTGCCAATTCTTGAGAAGCAAAAGTCTCGATTTAAACTTTTGTTACTCCAAGGGCGATACAAATCTAATCCTTGATCTCAGTATCACTATATATCGACATTCTGATTTGTACTAAGATGGTAGCACCTCCCAACGACATGAAAAATATCAACGATAGAGGCTATCTTGTTCATAAATTAGGGACAACGTTCATACTCATGTTCATTATTAAACTCTATCAACCTATCAAAGCTAAGGAAATCTACACTAATCAAATTGCCAAGTCCAAGTGTTTTGATAAATATTAAGGACATAGAATGAATGGACGTTCAATATAAATAATTCATTAAATTGATACTCAGAGTCAGTTATCAAGCGATCTTCCTTGTCTCTCGTAATAACTAGATCTATAAAACAATTAACAAATTTATTAACTCAATCGGAGCTCCAAATAATGATCGGATGCTTTAAGAATGAAGGATGAGAAGGGTGGAACACTTGTTTCTGGATCCACTGTATCATTACTCAACGATACTTCCAAAATAAATTATCAGAGAGTTCGCGTTTTAAATTTTCGTTACGTATAAATATAGGTCATGTATTAGTAATTCACATAACTGCTAGACTTAAGTCAAGCAAATTTGACTCATGATAGCACACAGTGGTGGTACAACTCTGTGAACTACTACAATGTTATGCTATGTTGGCTTCATTTAAATACTACCATCATAGAGAGGTAGATTAACACTATCAGAGGAATATTTTGGTTCACATCTGGTACCACTATCGAGCCCAATTTAACGGTAATTGGTTAGGAAGAAGGATTTTTAGTTTCACTCACAAGTGTGTCATTTTTTATTTGTTAATCATGTGGGAACACTAGTTAAATTTTTATCCAGATTATCAACTTCCCCACTAACATTAAAATTGAAAAACACTTCAAATGTACACATTCGTTATCATTGTAATTTAGAGATGGGTTCACTTGAAAATAAAAATCGTCCGAGGATACATTATTTGTGAAGGATTAACTCCATACCTAGACTATTTTTTATCCATACTATATTATTGAGATAATTTACACCGCAAAATACTCTCATATGTTTACTCCTTTAAAACATTATTCGATTTTTTAATCTGTAAAAAAATTATAGAGAGAGGTAATACGATGTGTATGTCATTTAACTCTGTGCAATATATATAATTTTCAAAATAATGACCCATGAATAATATATCATCAAGTCGGTGCATAAAGTCACAAAATTTCAATATACAAGAAATGAAACGTATAATGGTAACTATACATAATATCCATCTAAATCTCAGTATTAAATCATATACAATCAATTTACAACATTACATTGGTGGATTTGACCACCCTTCATACCTTTGCGAATTGATTATCTAGTTTAAGCAACAATATAAAAATCAAAAAATTTCTAACATAACAAATTAAAAAATTGATATTCACAATATTGTAACCAAGAGATAACGAAATATGATGATGATATTCAATGTAGTATTGTGACAATCCTTTCCGTTCCCACTTTCCAATTCCAATACTTCACATGTTCCTCCCAACCAATGCTAGGGGTACTCTTCTTCCCCCTTGTCCCCCCGAGCTGAAAATGGGCCACACACAAGAAACCAAAAATAGTAGCTCCAAGATTGCCTTGAAAGGAAGAGATTCTACTCTTTTGCAATCTTGAAATCCCAACTCTCACAAGTAAAACAAAGTCAACCAAAAATTTGGAAACATAATAGTACTAATCAAATGTGAGCCCCATTTACCTTGTACACCATTTGTTTTATAGAATAATCCCCAATGACACATATCCTTATGCAAACATAATTAAATTATTAATTTTTAAATTTAATTATTATTATTCACCCACACACTTGTCATACTCTCCCCAAGTTGCACAAGTAATTACCCTTTTTATTTTATTTAAAAATCCAATTTCCCTCACATTCCCCAATGTGTTCCTATTTTCTCTCTTATTTGTCCCTTTGTTCCCCAGATTCTCATTTAATGAGTGTATCCTAACTAGATCTTAATTAGAGTTTGATTATGAATCTTCTTTTAGTTAGACTTATTGGTAGTTTGACTCAAGAAGCTATTCTATGTGTAAAACTATTCTCCCATGTTTTATTTCTTTCTATTTTTAAAATCCCTTTTATTATTTTCATGCACACATGTGCAATTTTCCCAACCTTTAATTTTGTATTCCCTCTTTTCCTAGAATTTAATTTTATCTCAAATATTTTAACTTATTTCATATTTTATTTAGTACTTTATTTAAATTATACATATACTTAGAATAGACTTAGGCTTAGAATCTTGTTAGGATTCAAAGTTTATAATTTAGTAGTTAATTAATATTTTATTATAACAAGGTATAAACATTTCATTTTTTTCTAGGAAACCTAGATTTATTGACTCATGTTTAATTATGTGATCTTCCCTTCAAGGTGCACCTCCATGATCCAAGGGTGCCCCTCACCTTTGACTTGTTTTGGAAGTTTGTTCGACCCTTGGAGTCAACACTCTATTCGGTCAACCTTGTGAGAGACTAAAGGCTTATAAGGAATAAGGATTATGCCTTATTGCATTCCCCTTATAAATATTCGTGAGTGATTATTTCAGTCCTCCCTCACAAAATCAATGGCCTCTCAAACTAGGTAATCCTTAATCTATAGTTCAGACCACGACGTGAGTGCTAGTAGGCCGTGATAGGGACACTTCCACACCTCTTCCTCAAATGTTTGGTATCTTTGCATGGCCCCTTTACTCCTTATGTGAATCAGATTAGCAAGCATCGTCAAGCCTGCATCCACTGAAAAAAATAGTGTCAATAATCAATATATGTAAATCATATTGTTATCAATAATATGTCACATGTGCGTAAAATGAAATACTCAAACAAATAAACTCCACTCCCTAACTCAATCCAGAGTCCAAGGTAGTCCATTGATGCCATCAACATCCCTAACTTGTCATGTGTCTTGCACACTCAAGAAAACTCATCAATAGAATATGTCAATACATATACATTAAAACAACAATAAGTCACAATACATCATCATCATCATCATATAACCCATCATCAAATCAAAATCATAATGCACCATAACCAGATCACTTTCACGCAAGTGTCCTCAAATAATAAGTCAATAAAAGTGTGCTCGGTAGAACGAGATATTACATACACCTCCTCTTGTTTTAAACTTCATCCTGAGCTTTGTACAATATACAAATGAAAGTAAATAAATGTATCTGACATAGATCTATATGTCTAGTCTATCAAACAAGTAAGGAAATTTTTGATGCATCGTGTATGCATCCTCCCAGGTAGTTGAGTGTCGACTATAGTTGTCCCACTAGACCTTGACCTGATCGACTATTCGACACCGTAGCTATTGAACACGATGGTATAGAATGTATATTGGCTCTTCCATGAGAGCATCATCGTCCGACATCTGCAAAGAACTCATGTCAATAACATGTGATGAATAAATAATATAATTTTGTAAAACAAATACATGAAATACATTGTTCATACACCTCAAAGAATCAAGAAAGGATAGTCGATAAGCCATGGGTCCTTTATTTTCCACAACCAATAAAGGTCCCACAAAACTAGGAGAGACTTTAGCACCCTTTCCAAACATTATTGAACTCTTTTTCATTTTTACCCATAAGAAAACTCTGTTGCCAACTTCATAACTACGGTCAGTGTGATGCACATCAACATAAATATTTTTCCGATGTTGTGCTTCTTTTATCCTATGTGTTATCTATTGCATTGATTCTTACATTCATTGGATAACTTCCAGTCCTACCAGGACCCTATCTTCAATTCGATCCTAACTCAAAGACGACTGACACGGTTTTCCGTAAAGGGACTCAAACGATTCCATCTTAATTGTACCTTTGTAAATGTTGTTGTATGCAAATTCTACTAATTGAAAGAAGTCTTTAGTTGGGGCTCAGAAATATCCTATTTTCATCCACCTCTCCCTTCATCATTCTCCACATTTCATTGCCCCATTAACCTTTCACGATATCATACTTGGGTTTCACCTTATTATTTTCCACTTTATTCATTTTAGTATTAAAAAGGGAATTTGTGATTAAATATTAGAAAATCAACATGTTTTCATATATATCTCAAAAATGTGTGAGCTTTTTAATGTGTAGGAATATGTGAAGGATTAATTCAAAAGGACTTATCGAATAATTCCTCCACCATTTCAATATTTGAGGAGATAATTCAAGGAGAATATCATGGATATTTGGTTGTCATATCTTATCCAATATATATGAGAGATATGTGTCAGGATTTGAAGGGATTATATTTTGTAATAATGGGAAATATGTTGAAAGAAAAGTGGATCTGTAATAATGAGATGGTTATCTTATCTTCAAGGCTCTCATGTATAAAACAGAGTGCTCTATCTTCATGAGGATTCAATTAGAATATGGAATTAGAGTAGTCATTAATGGTAGTCATTAGGATTCGAAAGAGAAAGGGATTCTTAGATTTGATTCATGGTTTTGGTTTTCATGCTTTCATTATTCTTTTATGAAGATTGATTTGATTATTGTAATATAAGATTGTTTCATTGGTGAGAGCTCTCATATGTTGTTATTCCATTCAACTCTTCACGTGTTGTATTTTCTTTTCCTTCATATAGTTCTCCATTCCTATATTAATTTCCTTCGCGCAATTTCCCATTCCTAGATTAATTTCCTTCGTGCAATTTCCCATTCCTAGATTAATTTCATTTACGCAATTCAATTTCATTCATGTGTTAGAATAATGATTCTATTTTAGTCTTGTGTTAGGTTAATGATTCTATTTCAGTCATGTGTTATATTAGATTCAATTTCAGTCATGTGTTAGAATAATGATTCAATTTCCATTGTAGCCTAAAAATTAGATTAGATTAGTTCCACTTCAATCTTGCATATACTTTTTGTGTGCTTCATTAGTTTACAAACCCCGGGTTGAAAAATTAGATAGTTGGGAAAGTACTACAACTCAATTAACACAACATTAGTTTAGACCAATATAACGACTATCGCTCCATTGTCACGATTGTTGTTCCTTTTGTAAGCAGTGTTATTCATTTGAACGAAACAATTTCTGTTCCTTTTGTTACAATTGTTGTCCCTTTGCAGGGGTTGCATCTCTGGACGACGGGTATTGAAAACAGAAGGTAAGAACCTACGTATGCAACAAGTAAAACACTTTTGCTAGCACCTACCTTTAGATGATGCATAGAGGTTATATTTTAGGACATATTTAGAGCCCAACATATTCCCAACATTTTTGTTGGTCCATTACATACATACACAACATATCCTCCAAAATCTGGTTCATTATTTATGTTTTTTCATCTTTCTCTGGGTGATATGTTGTACTAAAAATTATTTTTGTTCCCAAGGCCTCTTGGAAACTGGTCCAAAACTATCCTGTAAAAATTCATCCTTGATCAAATGTGATCCTTCTTAGTACACCATGTAATATCACAATCTCCCTAAAAAACATTCTAGCTAAGTCTATTGCCTGATATGTCGCACACATTAGAATAATGTGTGCACTCTTTGTCAGAGTGTCAAGTACCAAAAAAATCGAATCTTGTATCCTTGTCATTAGTGGAAATCCAACAATAAAATCCATCGATATTACCTCCCATTTCGATTCAGGAATAGCGTGTGGTTGTAGAAATCCTGTTGGATGTCTATGTTCATCCTTCACTTGATTACATTCTAGACATTTCGAAACATAACTAACTATGTCCTCTTTTATTCCTTTCTAGAAGAATAAATGATTAAGGTTTTCCTTCATCTCCGTTACTCCCAGATGAGCCATGTAAATTTCTCGATGATCTTCGCCTAAGATCAAAATTTTTAATTCATTGTTAGGTGGTGCATAAATTCTATCTTTAAATATCAATAATTCGTCATTGTCAAATGAATAACCTTCAAAATTAGGTACCATCATGGTTTCTTGTCCAGTATTAGCCTTAACTTCCTTGTACCAATCATCATAAAACTATACAGCTAGAATAATTTCTCACATATTCATCCTAAGAGGTATTACCGAGAATATGTGTGGTATTTGAATTAATGCATCTGCTACTCTATTCATTGTTCCTTTAATATATGAGATCTCAAAGTCATATTTTCTAAGTAATTCTGACCAACACCTATGTCACGCGCTCAAGTCACTATGTGTAAATATATGCTGCAATCCACAGGGATATGTCTTTAATTTTAATTTTTGTCCAATTAGATAATGTCTCCATATGCATAAGTAATATAAAATTGATAATAAATCCAAGTCGTGTGTTTTGTAGTTTTCCTTATGCATTCTCAATTTCCTTGAAATGTAAGTGATCACTTGATCGCCCTGCATCAAAACTCCACCTAAACCTTCCTTTGATGCGTCTATGCATACCAATAGGTCCATGTCCGGGACCTTTAGTATCGACATTTTCATCAACAACTCTTTTATATTTTCAAATGCTTCTGTACATTTCTCAGTCCATACAAACTTCTTTTTTTCTTCTGCAATTCCATGATTGTATTTTCTATCTTTGAAAAACCTTCAACGAACCGTTGATAATATCGTGCTAAACCCATAAAGATACGTAATTAATGTACGTTTATCGGTGTTGTCCATTCCATAATGGCCTCTACTTTTCCTAGATCCACAATGATACCTTCACCAGATATGATATGTCCCAAATATTGAATATTCGATTGGTAAAAATAACATTTCAATAGCTTCTCGTACATTTTTTTTTCTCTTAGACATCACAGAACCAATATCAGGTGTTCATCATGTTATTGTTTCATATGATAATAAATCAATATGTCATCAATAAATAATTTAACAAACTTGTCCAAGTATTCACAGAACACTCCATTCTTCAAACTCATGAATACCCCCTGGGCATTCATTAATCCTAACGGTAAAAAAATAAACTCATTGTGTCTGAATATCATCTTAAATGTAGTCTTAGGGATATATTTCACCTTGTTCTGTAACTGATGATATTCCAATCTTAAATCAATCTTTGAAAACACGATTTCTCCTTTCATTTGATCAAACAAATCATGTATCATTGGAAACAGATATTGGTTCTTGATTGTAGCTTTATTCAATTGACGGTAGTCAATACAAAGCCTCCACAATCCATCCTTCTTTCTAACAAAAATCAGTGGAACACCCCACGACGATACACTCAGACATACAAGTCCTAAATCCAACAACTCCTTTGATTTCATTTTCAAATCTTTCAATTCTGGTGTCGACATTCAGTAGGGAGTTATTTCAATCGGTTCAGTTCCATGATTAAAATATATGGTAAAATCTAAATCTTTCTGGTGGAAAAAATATTAATTCTTGAGGAAATATTTCCTCAAACTATTGTACTACGTGGAGTTTTTCTAATCCTTTCTCCTTGCGCTTTTAATTTAGTGCTAATATTGCATATAAATTGCATCCCTTGTGCATACTCTTATGCAATTGTAGGGAAGAAATAAACCTCAAGGACACTCCCTTGTTTCTTCCCGCAATCACTCTACTCTGTCTCAAATCATCCGTCAAACTTAACCATTTCTTCTTACAGTTAAGTGTTGGATCATATGATTCGAACCAGTCTATGTCAATCACTATGTCATAATATCCCAAGATCATGATGTATAGGTTAGACTTCATTACAAAATCACCTAAGTTAATTCTACACTCCATAACCTTTCCTCGAACTTTTCATTTGGCACCCATGCCATTTCTACGTATATGAAATCGTCCTGCTTGAATCCCTTTACCTTAGTTCTCTTTAGAGATGATCTATAAATAAATATATTTGTATCCCATAGACCTATCAAAATACTAAAAGTTTGATCGGTGATCGTACCTGACGTCTCGAGCACAATGGACTAGTGTTCATCCTAGCAGTTGTTCACCATTGCATGTATCTTGTGGGCCTTGCCCAAATATCCAAATCTAATGGGTCCTGAGGATACATCCACTTTGGGCTTCTTAATTGTAAAATATCGTTGGTAATGTGGCTCTCCACATGTCTAACATTCATTCTTCAGTTCTGTGCTCCTTGTCCCCGAAGTGGAAGTTGTTGGCCTAGAAGTATGTGATCGTGGTATGTTATATTGAACATGCCTAAAATGTTGTTGTTTCTCCAGATGACATTGTTGTTGTTGTGGTCCTATGCAAGGAGTCCTCTACTGAGGATTCTGTCATCACGGTATCAAGAACATATTTCCTCTGGTCGTATCTCGATGCCCATAAGTCTTCCTAGATGGTGTCTGATGCTACTGTGCTCCTAATGTCATCTGTCTAGTCAGTTGTTATAGCAAGATTTTCCTCACGCTATGAAAACTTTCAGAGAAGGCCCTTTTCCATTTCCCTATGTAGACTTGAAGTCCCTTTTTTCAAATCCCAGATCTAAAATCATTATTTTTCCACATATACATGCCCTACCTATTGTACAACATGCATATACACACGTTACACCACTATAGCCCCCGTATATCAATTTTTTTTCCCAAAATTTAAAAATGGTGTTGGGTTTCCATGTCACGTCACAAGATCCATGATCCTTGACCATCCATATATTGGAAACATTTTGAATTGGCCCTTCAATTCCTCTTGAAGGATATACATGGGCCAAATTCGAGCTATGGAAAAGAGGAGAAGAACTGAACTTTGAGAGAAAAACTACTTTGGAGAAATTATTCAGTTCATATTGAGTCTGCATCCCTTTGTCCTTTTAAGTCCAAACACATTGTTCATCCCCCATGCTCTTCCCTACTTTATTGAGAACATCATTGTCTCTCTTATATGAGCTTGCCTTTGGTGGAGGATTGAAGTGGTGGAGGCCCATTTGGAAGGGACTTAGTTTCTCGGTTCTGAACCATGCTGACACGGAAGTTTGTAATTCATTCAATTCTACTGATTACATTTTAATAGAAATACTATTTTCTCGTCCAATTATTATCTTGAAAATATTTAAATTGTTATTCCATGGGCGTATTTGTTATGAATGTTGATGGATTATGCTATTGAATGTGCTAACATTATATATTATCACCATATGCTTGTGTTTCTTGGTTGTTTAGGATAAGTTGTAGGTGTATTTCTTTGAGTCAAGTGCTCAAAGGTGGACTTCATCAAATGTATGGACGAGGTAGGCCTTTTATCTTGTCTTTCTATCATATTTGTTTATATAGCATAATTGAGATTAGAGTTAATTTCTGCAGTCATTTCCGTCTATTGTTGTTTACCCCTAGCCATAGAGATATTTTCCTCGTAATAGAATTGGCGACCCTACTTGTAAAAGAATCTTCTTTTTTGGGGTTTCGAGTGTTTTTCTCCTTAGATTTCTCTCATTTATATTGATTTCATTGTCGTATGACTGCCTGAAATCCTATGTTCATTCCAAGTCTACGTTTCTTATCCTTCTCCTTAGCATGGATGTGTTTTAACACATATACACAGGTTTTTACCTGAGAGTCACGTACATACCTATGTTTTCCTTCTTCAAGAGGCATATATATGCACTCTTCCCCTGAACAGTCATGTACATCACCCTTTGTTGCTTGTCTTTTGGTTTTGATGGTTGTCGGGTAGGTTTTGATGATTGTTGAGTCTTCTTGGGTCTCTCTTATGACTGTTAAGTGTCTGTGGAATCACAGGAAACCTTTCTATGATTGAGTTTTTGGGCGGTGCATTTATCATCATCCTTTTCATTTGATTGTCCTTGCATCTTGGGCTGCATGTTTGTTTCTTGATAACCTACTTGGTTTGTGTTTGTTTACATACAATAGATTTTTTATATCAAGTTGTTGTTCAGTCGTTGCATTTTTATTATTGATATTGAAAATAAAAAAATATTAGGCATTTTACATTGTTGGCATTCGATCTTTTGAGTCCTTATCATTGATCTTTGTACATGTAAAGAAATATTTCATCTTATTTGGAATTGCATAACTAAATTGAGAATTGCGTTTTGAAAAACATATCATTTATTGGGAATTGAAGTTAGGACTTTGCATTGTATTCATATTCATTTATTTTACTTGTTCATTCGTAACATCACTAGTTTCACGAATGCACCTTTTTGAGTAAACAAGGCCACTAAAAGTAACGTTGATAATTTAAAATTGATTAGTAACGATTTTATTTTCTAGGGTGCACAAACTAGCTTAGGATTTAGAGCCTTGGAATAGGATTTTGTGAGTAAAATTATCCAAGTCTATTAAATCAACATATATGTCTGACTAAGGGAGTGGAGAAATCCATTGTATAATTGGTAATATCTTCTTAGCATCAGATACCTTCTTAGCATCATATATATTTATGTGTATCTATTCGTATATGGGGATCTTGCTAGTACATTTACCTCTATGAGAGGCGATGCTTTCGAGGTTTCAGGATTTGTTACCCTTCCCATACAATGGACCTAACTTGTGAATGCTCACTTGTGCATCAGTTATATCATGGTTTCTTAGTTTCTTAACTTAGTCACCACATAGGTTACTTGTAGGGGTTAGTCTGTAGGTGCCCTGGGTCAGATAAGGGTCGGACAAAAAACAACCTTTATGGAGTATTACCTCTCTAGGGGGATCTAACTGACTAGTTGTTAAGCCCATGAGGGGCCTTATAACTGATTATGATAGATCATATATTTAGCATGGAGTCTCAGGCCCCTTTTGGGAGAGGCATACCTACTTTAGGGAGGGAGGCCCCTTTCAGCCACTTTACCCTGTTTTTGTGGATATTTGCCTTTTGATTTTATTTTGGTGTCCTCTTTGATTACTAGCTAGCCTTAGGAATTTTTTTATATCTCGTGTCTTGAATCATCGTGGAGCTAGACCAGCTTCCCCACAGGTCTCACCGCTTGTTACAGTTACCACTGTATTTTGAGTATTTTCCTTCAAAAAGGCATAAAGTTATCAAACGTGGTACACACACATCCACTTATCAGCCTTGTGATCATACAAGGATGAGTATTGAATTGAGTCAGCAATATATTGGGAGTCCTTTCTCTCCCATACCTACTATAGTTAATGGTACCCCTTCAAAACCTTCAACCACAATGGTTGTAGTGTCGAAGATTCCTACCATCACCTCTGCCTATCCTATAGTTAATACTCAACCTATATACATGAAACCGTTTGGGTCCCTTTGTCACTCACAAAACTATAATGTTCAGTCCATCCCTATGAACTTTAGTCCTTTTTCCTATGGTATGCCTAACTTCACATCACAATTTTCAACCTCCATCCCAGTGACTGGTAAACATACTATCATTGGACTTGGGGGAACATCTCCTCCACATACTCGATTATCGTTTTGTGGTACTCATGTCCCGAAAATGACTCCTACTATTGAAGGATTTCCTCCTTTTAACCCCGGGTATAATCATGTTGCTTCTGGATGGAGTAACCAACATGGTGGACAAGCTACTGCTCTCATGCTATCCCTTACACCCACCTCCTCTGTATTGATTCTAACCAACATGTTTGGCATGACGAATCCACCTTTATCCTATGGATTCACACTTGGGGGAGTTGAGTTTCATACCTTGGGAAACCCCCAACTTGGAGCCACTCCGGCTAGGGGAAGTTTTTACAACCCTCATGAGAACTTCCTTATTGGAATGGTTCCCAACCAACCCCTCATGAATCCGTCTAGAGGAGGGTCTTACAATATGGGACAGGGTCATGGTGCTTACCAGAACCCTGTATGGGTTGTGATTCCCCAACAATAATCCTTCCAGGGAGACTGGGTCTAGATGATGTAACCCCGTATCCATTTTTTGGCCATGCTCAATATTCCAGACTTGTCTAAGTTAATGAACGACCCCGTGTGTCA
The DNA here is from genome assembly GCA_010110895.2 of Picea sitchensis. Taxonomy (NCBI): domain Eukaryota; kingdom Viridiplantae; phylum Streptophyta; class Pinopsida; order Pinales; family Pinaceae; genus Picea; species Picea sitchensis. The sequence goes on along the minus strand of SNQJ01S0017350.1, from coordinate 49,016 downwards.
TGATCTGACATGCCCCCCCATCCCCACTAGGATTCCTTCATATATTCCAAAATTCAAGGGTAAAACTATTGAGGATCCTAGTGATCACGTTACCACCTTTCATCTTTGGTGCTCTTAAAATTCCCTTAACAATGATTCTATTCATCTAAGATTGTTTCAACGCACCCTCATGGGGTTTCCCGCAAAATGGTATATCGATCTACCTAGGCGGGCATACAAAACTTTTAACCAGTTGGTTTTAGTCTTCCTCAACCAATTCCAATTGCTAGTTCGTTACGATGTTGGCATGGAACTTTTGTCGAACTTTCGTCAGGACAAGGCCACTCGTATCTCGGATCACATATAGGAGTGGTGTAGGAAAAAGAGGTTGATAAAGGCCTACATACCCCCAAAATTCCTGCTAAAGTGGTTCCTCAAGTATCTCATGCCTTATATTTCGAAGGATGTTTCTACATCTAGGGTTACATTTGAGGAAGAAGTGATTTTTAAATCCCAACAGTTAGGTCTTATATATGCTTAGTATGGGATGTTATACGAGATTCTTCCAGATGCACTGAGGTCAAACTATGACCCTAGACAAAATCTCAGGCCTCATGCCGATGGAATTGTAGGCTCCGTCAATGTGAAATCCATAGACTAAATGAAAATCAACTTGAAATAATTGTATCGAAACCAATCTGTAGGAGGGCTAGTTTCGTCTGTGTCCTCCAATCCCACTTAGTCATCAGATGTGCGTTTTATGCAATCGTCGACCAACTCGAATGGTAACCAACAACCAGCAGGGAATACAATGAAATATGTAATAATAATCATAAGGGTGGGAAGAATAATAACAAACCCAAGGACAATGGTAAGAATGATAACTCGAATAATAATGTTGGTGAGGGAAAGAAAGAAAGGCGAAAGGTGAATTTTCCCTGTAAGATTTGTATAGATGATCACCTTACCCATTTATTCCCCAAAATTGTGGATGCTATGAGAATTTTATTTCTGCTACCCTTTGTGTTGACTAATCCTTTTTCACATAACCGACACTTGCCCTTGAGCTCCTCGAATGTCAGAAATGTGGAGAGTGGGAGTCAAAACCCATCAGCGTAAGATGATGATCATTTATGCATCAATATGTTTAAATGTGATGTTAATGTAGCCACTTAGTATTGCGATTAAAGTTATCCACAGACGTTACCTAGTTTAGAGTCTCCCTATCCTCCATAGATGCCCTTATAGATTGAAAAACCAGATTCCCTGCCTCGTATTCCGAAAGGAGTACTCAAGCACTATACCCACAATCCTAATGCTAAAGTCGCCCAAAATTACTCTATTGTTGAGGACCTAGGTCAAACCCCTTGTGCGATGTCATCTCTCGAGGTACTCCATATGTGTCCTTAAGAAAAGAATTCCTTGATATATGTGTTAAGAGCTCTAGATTCTTGTGGCTCGAAATTTATCATGTTTGATGTCACAGATGTGAAGCCTCGCTTTCCTTAACATGTGGCATTCCAAATCCATGTGGGTTACTCAAAGTATACCATCAAACGTAATGTTGTTGATGAAGGCCCTGCAACATGTGTGATATCCCTAGTTTGTTGGAAAGTTGTCGGTTCTCCGACCCTTTCTTAGTCTCTGACCATGTTGACTTATTTTGACATTCGTTCCTTTCTCCCTCACGGTATTCTTCCTGACTTTCTGGTCTAGTTAGGTGGGAAGACGGTAGAGGTGGATGTCGAGGTGGTTGATGCACCCCTTGACTATAACTTGTTACTAGGACTCAATTGGAATTACTCTATGAATTCATTCATATTGCCCATATTTCATACTCTTTGTTTTCCTCATGATGGGAATATCGTGATGATCGACTAGTTTTACTTTGCGTATGCTAGCCCCAAGGCATCTGTTGTACCGTCGATCCCTTTGATTGAAAATTATCATCTGACAACTGATAATATCAGTTTCAAAATGTATTCATCCATTATGGGTAACTTCGACTTCATGGCATCGTTTCACAGTATATACGCCATATCCAGTAGGCCAGTTTCGTTAGAGAGGTTCGTTCCTTTCCACACTTCCTATTTTAATGATCCGTGGACCCTACCTTCCTCGACGATGTCTTCTGAAGGTCAATTATATTTTGGAATGGTCATGGCACTATCAACAACAACAATTGCATACCAATTTTTTCTTGACTCTTCCATCGATCTAGATCCTGTTACCTTGAAGACGGATGAGGATGATCTTGTTTTGGAGGTCATGTGGGCCACTTCATCGTCTTGTTCACATGACTACCTTTATGATACTTTTCCTTCGGATGAAGCTATCATTGAGGCCATGAATGGTTCTAAGAAACCTTCGGATGATATGCATCATTGCTCTTATTTCCTCCTAGAGCTTTCCAGAATCAAGCAAGATGATTTTAGATCTACTTTGAGCAATATAGTTGGTGATGTCATAGTTCCACTTGATACGCATGGAATTTACACCGAAGGAAACATGGAGAGTATCTCCCCTACTGTCGCGATCGATATTTCTCGTATCCCCCGAAATATTGAAAATGTATACATCAGTGCAAATTGTTCGCCAGAAGACATTCTGATCTACACCGAACTCTTCAAGGAATTCTGAGATGTATTCACTTGGTCATATGAAGATATTCCAGGAATCGAACCTCGAATTGTCAAACATGAGATTAAAAATTACCTGGATGGTAAGTCCATTCGACAATGTATTAGAGCTGTCAATCCCAAGAAGGCCCCTACTGATAAGGCAGAGGTAGAAAAACTACTTAATCTAGATTTATCTACCTGGTTCCCTTGACTGAATGGGTATCCAATCCCGTTCCTGTGAATAAAATGCAAGTAACCATCCGTGCATGCATGGATTTCCTTGACATTAACAAAGCCTATCCTAAAGACGAATTCTTGACACCCTTCATCGATCATATTCTTGATGAGTGTGTGGGAAGCAAATGTTTTTTCTTTCATGGATAGATTTTCAAGGTATAACCAAATTCATATTAAACCCGAGAATTAACACAAGACGACATTTATTTTCCCTTGGGGTACTTTCACATACTGGAAGATGCCTTTCAGCCTTAAAAACACTAGAGAAACCTTCCAACATACTATGACCTTCTGATTTCATGATATAAAGCATATAGTTGAGGCCTATATTGATGATCTTGCTTCTCAATCTTGTAAGAGAGTGAATCACCCTAAAAAGTTTCGACTAGTCTTTGAAAGATGTCTCCATTATTGCATCCGTTTGAACCCTCATAAATGCATCTTTTGCGTTAGGTCAGGTCTACTTCTAGGATTTTTGTTCTGTGATACTGGGATCATGGTAGATATGTCAAAGGTTGAGGAAATACTTTGGTTGTCTCTGCCACACACTATTCACCAACTTGAAGGTTTATAGAGGAAATATACTTTTTTATGACGGATTATAGTGAACTATGAAAATATTACTAAGGGTTTCATGTGTCTCTTGAATAAGGACACTCCTTTTATCTGGGATGAGCGAGCCCAAGAATCCTTCGATGGTTTGAAGAAAACCTTGGTATTGATGCCTTTACTGAAGTCTCTAGAATACGGTAGAGATTACTTGATTTATGTCGTCACATCCGAAGAGATGATTGGTATGGTGTTGGTTCAAGAGGATTATGAGCTCTGTGACCACATCATTTACTATCTTATTTCAAACTTAGTTGGACCTGAAATCAAATATTCTCATGTTGAAAAGCTATATTTGGTCGCTGCTCATGCAGTCCAATGATTACAACATTATATATTTCTTTGAAAAACTATTGTGGTTTCCGATCTCAATCCATTTCAATACATCCTTATGAGTCATATCATAGGGGGAAAGTACAATAAATGGATTGTCATTCTAAAAGAGTTCGATCTTAATTTTGCTTCTACGAAGTCCAAAAATTCACTAGTTTTTGCAGAGTTAATATCTGACTTCCCTCAATTAGATTAGGATGTTATTCATGTTGATTCATTTACATATGAACACATTTTCCTTGTCTCATTTTCAGACCCCTAGTATGGAGATATTGTTGTCTATATTGAAACTTTGAAGTTCCCTCATCATCTCTCATGAGATGATCGATGACATATGCGATACCAATATAAGAACTACCTTATCGTTGACGACACTCTGTATTTTCGAGGAGTGGAAAATATCCTATGTCTTTGTTTAAATAAAAAAGAAGCCAAGTTTGTTCTAAACGACTACCATAGTGGGGATTGTGGTGGTCATTTATCCGGGCTTGCGACAACCCAAAAAAATTAGTGATCCGATTATTTTTGGCCATCTATCTTTAAATATTGCATTGAAGTGGTTAAGAAGTGTCACACCTACTAGGTGTTCACTCAAAAAATGCACTCGCATCCATCCCCTCTTCATCTAGTCATTACCGTCAGTCCCTTCACCAATTTGGGGGTGGACTTTGTGGATTTCAACCCAAATTAGGCTGGGGGGAATCAACACATTATCACTGAAATAGAGTACTTTACTAAGTGGTCTAAGGCCATGCCTACAGATAAATCTGATGGAATATTATCGTCTTCTTCATATTCAATGAAATTATATACAGGTTCAGAATCTCGAGTGAGATTGTCATTGATCATGGTAGTCACTTTCATAATGAAATGATGAAATAAATAACATCTAAAATAGGGTTTAAGCATGGTCATTCTTCCCCTTACTACCCCCAGGGAAATGGTAAAGTAGAGGTTGTGAAAAAGTCTCTCAAGATTTTGCAGAAAACTATCAGCCACAACAAATCTGACTGGAATATCATGTTGTATCCTTCACTTTAGGCATACCGAACCTCGGTCAAGACTTCTACCGGTTTTTATACGTTCCAATTAGTACACAGTGTAGAGTCAATCTTACCTATTTAGTGCGAGAACCCTTCTCTTAGATTGGGAGTTTCAATCCTACCTGACACTTCCGATCTCTAACAACGCCTCATACACCTAGAGAGTCTATATGAGCAACATCAAGAATCCTCTACGACTATCAAAGAAAATAAAATATGTGTCAAGGTCCAATATGATAATTTTGTTTGTCCTCGACTATACATTGAGGGTGACTTGGTCCTTCTATATTATCAAGCCAAAGAACCACTGCAGGCAAACAAGTTCAAACCCATGTGGCACGGTCCCTATATCGTTTGACCTGTCTTAGAAAAAGGAGCCTATGAATTAGAACATTATGAAGGGAACATGTTGGTTGAGCCTAGGAATGGGCTCTATTTGAAAAGATATTACACATGAGCCCCAAGCTTGGCCGTAACTCTTTGTATACTAATGTAATTTATTGTATATATCTTTTCCCTTTGTTTTTATCTTCATCTTTCTTATCGAGTTTTCCCTTGGTTGGAATATCTAAATAGAGTCTTATTTCTATTTAGGATTTGCAGGCAAGGCCAGTCTTCTTACACAAAACTTGGCTTCCACCACTTGGGTTGTTTACTCACTCGAGGGTATACTGGTGTCTTTAGGTGGGATATGCCTAGGGCCATCCATGAATAATGTGGCCGAATATAGTGTCATTATAGAACTTTTTCGCGATTCCATTTCACATGGTATTCACTCTTTAGAGGTTCGCCTGGACTCCCAGTTAGTAGTATGTCAGTTGAACGAAATTTACCATGTTCGTGAGCCTACTCTACTCTGATGATTTCTACAGGTAAGAATTTTAGAACGACAATTTGATTTTATTACTTATTATCACATACCTATAAGTTTTAATTATATATCCGATGCATATGCTAATTATTTTTTAGATTGGAATTTGTCACATAACTAAAGCAAATAAAATATTTTCATCAATGTACACATTGTAGCATAAGTTAAGTCGAAGAACCATGTTTTTATATATATTTCAAAAAATATGATGTTATAGTACAAAATTGGGGTTGACACCCTCAATATACATATATAGTCAATCGTACAATAATCATGACATCTACACCTATGGTGCCAAATGAGTGTCATGATAGCATACTACAGTGTTTGCGAGAGAACGAAAGAGTCGTACCCAAGAACAGGGCACACCTACCATCTTTCACTACATAGCCTCTGACATATTCTCCACCTAAACCATAGGAATTCTCTTCGTCAAACAAGATAGGTTTCCTTGTACGTTTTGAAGCACTCTATCTACGTCCCCTCCCACTGCCTCATCTCCCCGATGCCTCTAACGATGTCATTGAAGTCTGTCTATATGTTGTAGACCTACATCTGCATCACATACATGCTTAAGTAGTAATTAACATCATCCAAATATATTTTTGTATCCTTATACAAAAATACAAAAAAATGAAATATTTAAAAAAAAAATGACATACCTATGTCTTCGTAGGGGGACCCTGGTGGTAATGGCATGTCAGGATCTCCTCTGAAGTCAATACCTGCGTAAGGGTATTCATCCAAAGCTATCACATGTCGTCTCCACCAGAAGAAGAAGTCATTGTTGTAGGGTGTTGGCACCCTACCTCCCCTTTGTCGCCTCATCACCTCGGTCCACCGTTCCATGGCTGGATCGTGAGGTACACAAGAAATAATCTCAACTCTAGGTCCCAATCCTCAAACCCGCTCGAAGAAAAAGATACAAAGGATAGAAGTGAACCTGAAGTTCCTTTTAATACCCTGTTTGTATTCTATCAGCTGGCTCTTCATGTTGGCAAACAGTGAAGTGCACTAGTCATACACCATGGGTCACAAACACTTCGGCGAGTAGAACATAAGTGGTCGCGATACCTGGTGTGAAGAATTTGATCCTATGATCTGTCTCAAAACGAGGACAACGATATTGAGACTCTGATTGTTTATCACTCTAATTAAGAGTTGGATCCATACCTTCTCAGTCCCTTCAATGCAATGAGTGGCTATGTATTGCTTGATTTTCATGCCATTCCTAGCTCCCTAGGATTTGAGTTTGACCACCTCACTCGATGTGACAATCTCATCAATAAATAGATGTCCTAAACTTCAATCCTTAATGGTTGTCCATTAAGGTTGAATCTCTAACTATCTGGATCCCAGTAGTCCACAAGTAGCTATAGCAATACCACTTAGGCCCTCATACCTTTGAGAGACCAAAACTTGTATACACCACATGTTTTTAAGGCCATTTGGGCCCATAGATATCTCTCCACTACAGCATCCACCTCCTCATGCTCTCTTTCTCTCCACTCTAGCACCATCCTGTAAGAGTCAAACCATGTTTTGAGTTATCAACCTCTAAAAAACATTATCCACAGACATATACATGAGTTGTAGTGTACACAGTCGTGTAGAGGGATTCTTATATGATGGTTTTTTTTCAAACAATCATTTACAAGTATGTGTATACGCAACCTAATAAATAGTGTCCCACGTACACCTAAGTTTTCGAATTGCACCCTAAATAGCTGAAAAAATGAAACCTAATTACAAAATTTAATCCACTGAAAAGAAAGAGGAGAGAAATATGAGTTACTTAGTCCATACGATCATCTATTTCATCTCTCATAGCTTCCGCAATCACCAATTGAAGTTCAGAAGAAAATTTGGTCCAAAATCCACTATTTGGGTAAAAAATACAAATGGTATAGTAAATTTGTTTTTTTTTACTATTTATAGAAACTTTTTACCCACTTTGCATAATTTCATCCAATATTTTGGCCTAATGAACTAATATGACAGTGGATGGAGTTGATTTTGTAGTTTTATCTGGGGTTCTTGTGGTTTTCAGTGCCATGTCACCCATTCGTAACTTTGGACAAGTGTTTTCATTACCGAACATATAGGATAGGTATCAAATCCATCATGCACACTTGCATCATCCTATGACTGTCACTCATATTCCTTAGGTACGGACCCATTTTATAGCGACACAAAACCTTCTATCTGCAACTAGAAGTGTCATTATCGAATGGTAGAGACTTTCCAAGCATGAGTACCCTAGTTAGATCCTCTGCTTCATTTGGTGCCCATGCAGAGATTGTTTTCCATAGGACCGAGAGTCCCTTACAACTAATACATGACTTTATGTTGAACCTAATTTCTCACTCATAATCATGCTGACCTATACCTAGAGGACTCCCAAACGAGTCTAATTTAAGCTATTTTCTGACTCGTTTCAAAAAGAGAAAATATTTCCGAGTGAACTTGCCTCTTTCACACTCGTAAATTCGATTTGAAAGGACGTCTATTTGGTGAAATTATTCCTTTTTCAAATCAATTATATTAAGATTATGAAAATGAACATTTTTTGGTGTTAAGTTGTAATTCCATCTCATTCTCTTGCTTGCAGTATTGAGCCTATTGCCAGTTCTTTATTTTGTGTTATAAACTTCTCATCTCAGCAATTTACATCATCAACCAAGCAAAGCCTTGTTTATATGCTTTGCAACTTGACACCCTATACCTAGGGGGAAACATTCCCTCGAGTGTGCATCTCCCGCATGCACCTCCTTGCATTGAGAATAGGTATGTTCCATTGCTAGAACTAGATTTTCTTACTTGCAACACTCGTTTTCTCCTCTGTATCATAACATTAATTTGACTATGAAGAAACAAACAAAGACGGGTGGGAAAGGAATATTATTTTATATTGGCAGAAATCGTGTCTCCTTTGAACAAAGTACAAACATTATGAGTCCAGTTGTTATCAAAATTTTATCTTTATCATGACGTTAGGAAGCCAAGCTTGATACAGGGAGTTTACTCCCTCGACTAGTTAGTCTTCAAGTCCCTATGGAGAGTTTTATTGATACCTCCTACATCTCAAATTTTCATTATTTATTCTATTATGCCAGAGTCTTCCATATGTCCCATGATCTTGTTCAACATATGTCTATCAACTTGTGTTGGTCATTCCTCATAAATCTTGACTTTGCATGTCATCCATACCCTCAGTGTGTCTCAAAATTACATGAAGTTGTAGTCCTATTGCGCACCCTAGTCCTAATTTCATAATTGGTAGGTAACCTTGAACCCAATAGTCGACATTTCATCATTGGTCACTAAGTGGGTGGTTTCCCTTATGTTTGTTGACAAGACATATATTCACACATTGGGACTCATGCAATGTCTTGGATTCCATTAGCCTTAATGGTGGTTTCCTTTCCTTTGTTAATAGTTTTCCTTATTGGTTACTATTCAGAGGCTATTTATCGTGTTGCACTTGCATATGGCACATGCGAAAGATGCATAGGGTCATTGGTTCATGAACATTTTCTTCATCCAATTTCCTCCAAATCATCAAGCTCCTTTGATGCAGGAGCGTCGCCAGCACAATCAAGCGAGCCAGCACATCAAGCGGAAGACAGTTGGACAAGCCAGCACACATTTTTGAAAATACTTTGGAAATTGTTGTGTAATCTTAAATGATCCATTTAAGAGATGGCGCACTTGTATTGTAATGGACCTTGAGCCTTTAAGATCTCGTCCTTAGGTAGATAGATGGCATTTACTTTAGTTAATGCTGGTAGATAGATTTTAATTATAGATTTGATAGTTTAGAGTTCAAGAGGGAAAACAGATATAGACACCCTCGTTGTATCATTGTAACATTATTCAGAAGCATTCAGAAGAGAAGAGAAAGCAGAGAATTGTATGAAGAACGCCCATGTACAGATATTGAGTTAATAGAAGAAAGATTTAATTCATTTTCATGGTTTGTGTTGTTTCTCTGTGTCTTGATATTATGCTCATGGATGTTTTTCTTCCTGTCATGCATTGCTTTTATATGTTGTGTATGTGATTTCATGGTTGAATTGAAGTCTGGGGAACCAAGGAATTAGTTTCAATTGTTTATCTATCTTGAACCAGAGAATTCCTGCAAGGAGTGCAGTTGAATTGTCCGCAAGGAGTGCATTGACAGAAGGGTTCAAATAGAGGTAACTTTTGTTCTAAGTTCCCAGAAGTGCAGATTTGGCACCGGAGCTGTGCAAGGTGTGCGCAGGCTGGACGAAGTCTCAGAGTTGTGATTCTGAGCAAGGATATTGACGACTGATGTTGCAGAGAGGGCGTAGAGTCTGAAAGATTCAACACTTGGAAAGTGTTGAAGGCGGAGCACAAGCAGGGCACACAAACTCAAGAGGGATAGTTCCTTCGTGGTATTGAAGAAAGAGAGCCCAAGGGGTTTGGGTCGAGGAAGGTCCGAGCAAGAGTTGCAAGTGCAGGCTTGGAGAGTAAGCTATGAGAAGGAGCACTTAGTCATTTTCAAGAATTCTAGGAGGAAGGAGAAGTCGACGGCCAGGATTTGTTGAAGGAAACCATGAAGTTCCGACAGTCGTTAAACCTCAGGAGACTTGTATCGGGTTTAAGCCGAAGGAGTAGAGATAGAACCCAGAGATTCAGATTTCGGGACATCTGAGTTTCCAGAGGCGTAAAACTCTCACAGGAAGGAATCGTGATTCGTGATTTCCTGAGAGAATCAGACCCGTTGATCTTGGTAGGACACGTGTCAAGGATCAGGGAGCCATCGGGGTTCAGCCCATCAGAGATTCGGGGTTTCTCGTGACAAGGAACTTGCGTAGGTTCGATTCACCATTTCGCGATACTCGATAGAGGGGAAGGAAGAGGTGACGTGGAGGAGAGAGACCGCACGTGTATCGGGGTTCGGCATCTCGGTGTTTCCGGGAGCGCAGGTCCTACGCATATAAAAACCGCGAAGTCTGAAACTCCGACGGGGAGCAGGTTGTGGTCTCGTGGAACGACAGGTCGTATGCAGAAGAGGATAACCTGAAGGAGCTTGGATCAGAGAGAGAGAGAGGTGCCATCGCAAATCGGGGTTCGGAGATTCATGGTGCCAGTGAAATGCGACATCGCATATGCCGATTTCCCGATAGGGAAATCCCCGACAGGAACGAAGGAGTATCGGAATTGAGACCCATCGGGATTTGGGGTTTTTTATATCACGAGGAACGTGCCCACGAGTTTCACGATAATGCAAAACCCGATTTCCCGATAAGGCAAAGAGGAGATCGCAGAGGGAGAATTCTTTGGGTATTGAGAGGTCCCGATAAGGGATCGGAAGAACCTTGAGGTTCTTCGGGCCAAGAGCATAAGAAGGTCCTGAGGAGGCGGACGTGTGCCGGGGGGTGTCTGCATCAACTATGCATTCCAAATTGCTCCATGAGGGAGAATCAGTTGAAAGAGAAGCACAATGGAGGCTTGGCAAGCCATTTTGGCCAAGACAAGACATTTGCGAAGCTGAGTGAAACATATTTTTGGTCGAGGATGCACTCAGAGGGCAAGCGGTTTTTTGACAGATGTCGTATTTGTCAGCATTCAAAAGGAAGAAAGCAGAATGCAGGGTTTTATCAGCCATTGCCCATACCAGGAAGGCCATGGGAGGCGATCAACATGGATTTTGTATTGGGATTGTCGAGGACACAAAGAGGTGTTGATTCCATCTTTGTGGTCGTGGACAGGTTTTCAAAAATGGCACATTTTATACCATGCCAGAAGACTAGCGATGCGACGCACATCGCAAATATGTTTTTCAAGGAGATTGTTAGACTCCATGGATTGCCGAAAAATATTGTTTCGGACAGGGACACCAAATTCATTGGACATTTCTGGAGGACNCTGGAAGAAGTTGGGAACTAACTTAATGTTTAGTTCTTCCTATCATCCATAAATAGATGGGAAAACAAAGGTGGTGAATAGAAGTCTGGGAGACTTACTCAGAAGCTTGGTGACAAAGCACCATAGCAGCTAGGACCATGTGTTGCCATAGGCAGAATTTTCTTACAATGACTCTGTGAATAGGAGTACAGGACAAAGTCCATTTCATATTTTTTATGGGACACAATCGAGAGGAGTGTCTGAAATCAGGGAGTCAGGACAGACTGCTACTAGCAGCTCTAGTGCAGAGGAGTTCGTTGAGGCGATGAAAGAACTTCACAGCAGAGTGAAGCAACGATTGATTGATTCAAATCAAGAGTACAAGCGCAGAGCAGATAAACATCGGAGACAACTTTAGTTTGAAGTTGGCGATTTAGTTCTGGCACATCTGAGGAAAGAAAGGTTTCCGAGGGGGACATACAACAAGCTGAAAATGAAGAAAATCGGGCCATGCAAGGTCCTGAAGAAATTTGGAGAGAACGCTTATGAGATTGAGTTGACGGATGGCATTGGGATATCTCCGATATTTAATGTTTTGGATTTATACCCATACAAGGTTGGACAAGTAGAGGCTAGAACTGAGGATCCATAAGTCTAGTGGCAGAAGGAGATGACGACTGCAGAAAAGCCACAAATGGAATGCATACTGGACAAAAGAGTGGGTAAGAAGACCAGGAGGAAAGAATACTTTGAGTATCTGGTCAAATGGAGGAACCACCCAGTGGAAGATGCCAGCTGGGAAAACGAAGCAGTGATACAAAATCATGGACAGACCATGCAGGATCTTATGGAAAGGAGCCCATGAAATTTTTCAAGCCAGGGAGTATGATGCAGGAGCATCGCCAGCACAATCAAGCAAGCCAGCACATCAAGCGGAAGACAACTGGACAAGCCAACACACATTTTTGAAAATACTTTGGAAATTGTTGCGTAATCTTAAATGATCCATTTAAGAGACGACGCACTTGTATTGTAATGGACCTTGAGCCTTTAATCTCTCATCCTTAGGTAGATAGATGACATTTACTTTAGTTAATGCTGCTAGATAGATTTTAATTGTAGATTTGATAATTTAGAGTTCGAGAGCGAAAACGGATATAGACACCCTCGTTGTATAATTGTAACATTATTCAGAAGCATTCATAAGAGTAGAGCAAGCAGAGAATTGTATTAAGAACGGCCATGTACAGATATTGAGTTAATAAAAGAAAGCTTTAATTCATTTTCATGGTTTGTGTTGTTTCTCTGTGTCTTGATATTATGCTCATGGATGTTTTTCTTCCTGTCATGCATTTCTTTTATATGTTGTGTATGTGATTTCATGGTTGAATTGAAGTTTAGGGAACCAAGGAATTAGTTTCAATTGTTTCTCTATCTTGAACCAGAGAATTCCTGCAAGGAGTGCAGTTGAATTGTCCGCAAGGAGTGCATTGACAGAAGGGTTCAAATAGAGGTAACTTTTGTTCTAAGTTCCCAGAAGTGCATATTTGGCACCAGAGCCGTGAAAGGCATGCGCAGGCTGGACGAAGTCTCAGAGTTGCGATTCTGAGCAAGGATATTGATGACTGTTGTTGCAGAGAGGGAGTAGAGTCTGAAAGATTCAACACTTGGAAAGTGTTGAAGGCAGAGCGCAAGCAGGGCGCGCAAGCTCAAGAGGGATAGTTCCTTCATGGTATTGAAGAAAGAGAGCCCAAGGGGTTTGGGTCGAGGAAGGTTCGAGAAAGAGTTGCAAGCGCAGGCTTGGAGAGTAAGCTCTGAGAAGGAGCACTTAGTCATTTTCAAGAATTCTAGGAGGAAGGAGAAGTCGACGGCCAGGATTTGTTGAAGAAAAACGTGAAGTTCCGACAGTCGTTAAACCTCAGGAGAGTTGTGTCGGGTTTAAGACGAAGGAGCAGAGATAGACCCCAGAGATTTGGATTTCGGGACATCTGAGTTTCCAGAGGCGTAAAACTCTCACAGGAAGGAATCGCGATTCACGATTTCCCGAGAGAATCAGGCCCGTTGATCTTGGTAGGACATGTGTCAAGGATCAGGGAGCCATCGGGGTTCAGCCCATCAGAGATTCGGGGTTTCCAGTGACAAGGAACTTGCATAGATTTGATTCGTGATTTCACGATACCCGATAGAGGGGAAGGAAGCGGTGACATGGAGGAGAGAGACCGCACGTGTATCGAGGTTCGACATCTCGGAGTTTCCGGGAGCACAGGTCCTACGCATATCAAAACCGCGAAGTCCAAAACTCCAATGGGGAGCAGGCCATGGTCTCGTGGAATGACAGGTCATATACGGAAGAGGCTAACCTGAAGGAGCTTGGAGTAGAGAGAGAGAGAGAGAGAGAGAGAAAGAGAGAGAGAGAGGCGCCATCGCGAATCGAGGTTCAGAGATTCGTGGTGCCAGTGAAACGCGACATCGCATATTCCGATTTCTCGATAGGGAAATCCCCGACAGGAACGATGGAGTATCGACATTGAGACCCATCATGATTCGGGGTTTTTTATAGCACGAGGAACGTGCCCACGAGTTTCGCGATAACGCGAAACCCGATTTCCCGATAAGGCAAAGGGGAGATCACAGAGGGAGAATTATGTGGGTATTGAGAGGTCCCGATAAGGGATCGGAAGAACCTTGAGGTTCTTCGGGCCGAGAGAATAAGAAGGTCCTGAGGAGGCAGACGTGTGTCGGGGGGCGTCTGCATCATCCTTATTTGTTCCTCATGTTGAATGATGAGATATTCCTTAATGCTCTCCTTTCAATGGGTCTCGTTCCATCGACTTCAAATCATTTATTTTGGAGATGAGACCTAGAGTCCTATGAGTACTTAAAGGCTTGTATTCATTAGTGGGAGGTTCTCTCTCCATCGATGATTCGTAATACCTCGATATATCTTGATCGATGGATTCTTGAAGTGTTCGAACCCGACACCTCTATTCACACTTGTAAGAATTTTCTCGGTGACTTGATGCCTACTCCAGGGAGATGAATTTCTTTTCATGTGACTTTTCCAACAAGTCAATGATTTTAAATTTATAGTTTTTAAATGAATATCATAACTTGCGTTCTACGTAGGTTTTTGGTAAAATCAAGGCTATCCTAAAAATTTAACAAGAAGAAAATCAACCTACTTGTAATATTTGAGAATCTCTCATTAAAAGTATAAATGTTATTTACTCGAAGCACACACCTCTGATGCGACTAAGTATTCTATCTTGGAGAGAAGTATGACCGATGGAATGGCCTGGAATGTGTATTTGGGTGTTTACGCAACATAATGGGTGATCTGTGATCTACCAGTTTAATTCAACTGAAGGTAAACGTTGAGTACCTAAATCCACTTCAAAAGTTAAAGGCATTCCAACATCAACAACGACTCATCATTATTGGGTCGCATTGTTATATTTACTTGCAATTTTTAAAGAACAAACTAAATCGTGGAATCAGATAGTGGTCGTGGGTTGTATAACTGAAATTACCATTATTAATTAACTAGCTAAGGACAAGCATCAACACACTTATACATATCAATCTCTATCATTCCTTCTACTTTTTAATTGATGGTACTGCTAGAGTGAAGGATGCATCTACTGGAAACTAAAACAATGTGAATATCCTTCTATTAATCAAGTTTTTCATTCAAGTGAGATTCCAAAATATGCCACGATTACAGGGGAAAATCATCTACCGATGAAGAGATGAGAACCAAAACATAATTCTAGGAAAGGACGATTAAGGTGAAGCTTTTATCCAAGATGGTTAGAGATGGCTAATACACAAATATTCACATACTATATTGGCCCGTATGAAGTAGATTGAAGAATCTAAGAAAGAAAATAGGACCAACATTACCAGAGTAGTGTTACAGAGGTAAAACAAAGTTCCAAGAAAAATGGTCATATGCTTGTAGGAAAAACTGTAATGACCCTGCTTAAATAAATGTAAAGGATCATTAATTATAATTAAATTGATAATCTGATTGTCCTAAGATGTTATCCAAACAATAATTGTTTCCTATATAATATTAATTAAATTAATTATCATTAATTATTTGTTTATAATTGTCAATGGTTATTTAATTATTAATCAACTCTTTAATTATGTGAGTAAAGAATTAATAGGGTTGATAATTTAATTTATTAAAACTTACGTATATGAGTGGGATAAGAAACATTAAATAAAGGATAAGAAGCATTAAACAAAGGATAAGAAGCATTAAATAAAGGATAAGAAGCATTAAATAAATGGGATAAGATAATAGGTAGGGAGTAAATGAAGGGAAGTCGGTGAAGGAGGGATAAGGGGGGAAAGGAGTTGGACGAGAGGGGATTTCTACGGGGGGAGTTGGGGATGAATTTTGGAGAGCTGGGAATTGACACAGGGCATGAAATTTTGAGTGGAATTGACACAGTGCACCAGGGGTTGCTGGGGTTTTTGGGCATGGAGGGCCAGGATATCCGTTGATATCCTGGGGCTAGGGAACTAACTAGTCGGCAGGGAGGACGGTTTTGGGTAGTGTACTAAAGAAGCGGGAAGGAAGCAAGCGGCGGGAAAATAATACAATCAGGTTCAGGTAAGAATTATGCATTGTTTTGAATTAATTTGTTATTAAAGTTTATTATATTGACGAATTTCCATACGAATGAGTTAAATTAGTAAAATTTCTTGAATTTTACTACGAAGTATAAACTAATTGGTTGTTTAAATTATTCAGTCATTACATTTGGTATCAGAGCGTAGGCTCGAATGCTAGGGCCAAAAATGGCCACCATGTTTGTGTAAACTACTCTAAACAAATAGTAAATTGATTGCACTTAGAAAAAATAAATTAATTACAATTTACAGGAATAACCACGAAATCGTTTCCCAGGAAATTTTGTTTAGTTTAATCACATGTAAGTTACAGTTATTTCACACTTACAAGTCAAAAGGGATTTGTTTGGTAACATGCCTTGCATAGAGCTTTAGAAACTAGACTAATATCAATAACAAAAAGGACTTCCAAAAAAAAAATAAGAATGAACCCACCCTTTCAGATAATAGCTTCTTCAAAAACAAAAAGACTGATAGTGTACAAACCCATTTTTATAAACTTGCGAAACTTAAAAATTTATTTATTTATTATAGTGTGATACTAGTAAACATGTATTAACATATAAGAAGTTTATAATGCAGGAAAGAAAAATAATGTAAATACGATTTATGTGAAAATCAATAATAACCTCTGCTTGTAATAGTCATAGAATTTTTTTTTTAGTATTTACAAAGAATAGAAAATGCAAAAATGTAATAATGTAATGGTAATAATGTAATGTATTTACAAAGAAAAGAAAAGAAAAATGTGGAAATATAAACTAATGGTTTAATGTTTTAACAATGCTAACAGAGTCGAACTGTGTTCATATAATGAGACAGACTGTAATAATTCCATCCCCATCCGTCTATGCCCGAAATGCTTTGGCCGGATCTAGGTTTATAGGTCAATGAATTTTTTTTCTTATAGAAGAAATGAAAGATACGAGTAAGGTGGTATTCCCAGTTAATAGTAAGGTTAAGGTTGTAGAATATAACAAATGAGTTCTTACAGCTCACTCAAGAATGGGACAGCAGTGGTTCGTCGGCAAGCTCTTTGTGCGGACAGACGGATACCATAGGCAGGTTCTGTTAGACTAATCGGAACATTAGATGAAACATATCGAATCAAAGTTGTGGCTTGAAATTTGAACCTAGGCAAATTATAGATTTGATCTGGAGCTATTCTGGGAGACTCCCGTTTGTATGGTTCATATTCCTAAGCCAATAACCTAGTATTATATAATTTTTAGAGCTATCAGAAGATACTATTGTCTAAACCAATCGCAGGGGTAATTTCTCCATGTGTGTCTTTCCCCAGATCTGGAACGTTTTCACAATCAAGATGTGTTATGTCGTTCCCCGATTCCGCAGGATATTGATGACCAGGAGAGTCGCTGCTATCTCTATCTGAACAGTTGTTGTTGTTGTTGATAATATTGTCAAAATCGAGCTTAGGGGTTATTTCTCCATCAGTGTCTTTCCCCAAAACTGGATCATGTTCATAATTCGATATGACCTTTATTCTCCATACTTTTCTACGTGTAACTCCAAGCCTGAAAAGCATATGATCTTTCAAAAAAATAACCCTCACATCAGACACTTAAAGCAAAAAAAAAAAATTCTCAAAATTTCTTCCTGCTTACATTTCATTT
Organism: Picea sitchensis; assembly: GCA_010110895.2. NCBI lineage: Eukaryota > Viridiplantae > Streptophyta > Pinopsida > Pinales > Pinaceae > Picea > Picea sitchensis. Next base: position 31,171 of record SNQJ01S0017350.1, on the reverse strand, counting down.
CCTGCAAAACTAGTTTAGTTTCAGTTCTATAGACAGATTCATCAATGAAAAAAAAAATTCAATATTTGGCAGTGATGTTATTCCCAAGGAAATGCGGGCAAGTCCTTGAGTAGCATTTTTAGACTGATACCGTCCCTATGAGAAATAAAAACACCGTAATATTCCATCCTAGAGTAAAAATAAACAAAGATTACAAAGCTCTGAAATATAGACAATCTTCAATGGAGTTTAACAAGAAGGAGGAGGAAATTAACAGAATTGAATGTGATAGGAAATTGGAATAGAAATATAAATAGGAATAGGAACCTCTTGAAATCTCTTCATGGTTTTGCCAAGGCTTTTTCCAATTTCTGGGAGCTTCTTTGGCCCAAATATGAGGGCTGCCACTCCCGCTATCACAACAAGCTCTGGTACGCCCAATCCAAACAGAGTTTTCACTCTAACCCCTCCTCTCTGCTCTCGTCTACTTACCCTCAATGTTCTCATACATAATAAGTCTTTTCCACCTATGAAAAATGCGCAGGAACTGGCATGAAGGCCTGCAAAATTTGGAGAGTTTCCAACTATAAACATCGACTTCACCATTGAACTGTTATAGTTTAACACAAACCCAATTCTATAAAGAGACGCAAAAACATAACAGAAAAACCTGAAGGGCGAACGAGGTGGATGGGGCGAGGTATCGTGGAAACACAGTGGAAATGGAAATTTGTTCCTACTTAACCTTTCCCCTAATCCAACCATTGGGCACAAAGAAATTGCCCTGCTCCATCTAGAAAGAATTCCTTGCCCAAGTGTTGTGACGTGATGTGATGAAGAGGAGGATGTTACTTCTGGTCGCTCCAATTTATATCTTCACTACGTTGATTGAATGCCTACAAGTTTTCTTCTGTATTCTTCGACTTCAGTCAAATAACGAAACTCGCATTCACTGTTCAAAATAGTTGTCAATGGCTCCCACGAACCCACTCAAAAACAAAAAAATAACCAATGCCTATGTATTATGGAGGAATTGAACCCCTACACATTCGATTTTCCTGTAAAACTACGCAAACGCAGGCAGGTATTCAAAATTTTGCAATTAAATTCGTCGAATTTGGCGTGGCAGAGAGGTTACTTAGGTGTTTGATACTGGGAGCCGGAGGCCGGGCACGTGGGCCTCATGCCGAGCTCGACCTTAAAGGCTGCCAGATAATGTTTTTGATTTAATAATTAAATTTTCATTTCGAATAATTAAATTTCTTTTTTTTTCTTTATTTTAAATTTTCGTGTTATAATTTAAATTTACACTAGCGTAATTATTTAAAAAAAAATAATATATAAATAATAAAGTATACTTGTTAAATTAATAAAGTTTAATTAATATAGTTTAACTTTACATTAATAATTAAACTAATTAACTTTATTAATTTTATTAAAAGATTATTAAAATATTAGTTAAGTTCGAATAAAATAAGGCTAAGTATAAATTTAAATGGAGTCCGTGAGATTTGAACCCCGGACCTCCCCAACGTGAAAATCTTTGACAATGGCCGCCCTACCAAAGCACCATGCGTTGTTTCTTTTACAATTAATTTAACATTTAAATACTTTAACTGTCATACCCAAGACCACATGCCAAGCTATCAAGCACCTTTTTAGAGCCATACAGGTCACATGCCAAGCTATCAAGCGCCAAAGACGTAAATGGAGGAGCCCATAAAGGGATGTATGTGCTCAATGCGGTGTCTTAAGACGAACACTAACACCGAAAGGTACATAGCGCGGGTGTACGCATATCGGCGTAAATTAATAAACTTAAGGTCGGAAGTCACTTTTAATCAAGTTGTAAGCGTAAATTAAAAGGGGTAAGACTAGGACAAACATGAAGGAGGCGGCATATGCACTAGGAGAGTAAGCCTAGGAAGTGGTGAGTAAGGCGCAAAGATAGCGTAGCTACAGGGCAAATGAACCAATAGTTATTTTCGTAGGGGCGAAGAAACGAAGCTTAGATGCTTAAACCTAACCCTAACCTAGCCAATCCCCTAATGGAGTAATGTCTATTTACAGACAAGTAAAGAAAACTTACGCCTAACCCTGTTTCTAGTTTGAATTTATGTACAAGTGTTGAAAACTTACTACTAACCCCTCAGCTTCAGTTTGAGTAGCAATCAATTTGAAACATCCCGAACTCACCTCGCCGGCTGAACTTGCGGATGTAGGTCAAAGCATAGATGGTCGTGGACTCAGGGAGTCGAGGGCAGGGAGGTCGCCGCAAGCACCGCAATAATTCACCAAAGGCTACCCACCGCATCGGCCCAAACTAGCCCTCGCCATTGGAAGCCATCAACGAGGACTTTAAAGGGGCTAATAAACCGATGTGGGATTGAAGTGGAACCCTGCACCGGCCCTGAAACTAACTTGTTAAGGGATCTGTAAGGAGGACTCCACCAAGACATCACGCTGAATTGGGTGTGTAAGATCAAACTTCCAGAGTTTGTCGGTGGTCACGCCAGTGAACGCGCTGAAGCATGGTTGGATGGCATGACCAAGTGTTTTTCCCCAAGGGACTATGAATCCAACTCAAAGGCTAAGATCACCATTTCAGTTAAGGAATAGCTTTGAACTCGGTGGAAACGGCATAAATTGCACCCTTTACCCCGTATTAAGATTCTCTTTGGAACTTTCAAGGAAAGGTCTAAAAAGGAACATCTATCGACGCATTTCACGAGGGAACATTAGGTTGGGGTATCGGCGCCTTTAGTACAGTGAAACAAAAAATGTAGAAGGCGAACACGGATCAAAGCCAGAACTGGTCAAATATGTGTCGATAAGGATGGTACCACCTAACGACAGTGTGAGGCTTCATCTATGGACGTCCTGCATACAGGGATACGGCACGGATGGGGAAACCGGCCTTCGAGGAAGAAGTGGTGGAAATGTCACGGAAGAACATGAACCGACTGGGGTGCTAGACCAAGCATTTCCACATCGCCTGATCTGTGAGGGAAAGGCCTCGAGGATACTCGAGGGGGCCCAAGGCCACCGCTATATGGTAAAAGATTTGTTTCAAGGACAATAATAGCCGCAGGATTCTAAATGGCGAAATGCGCATCATCCTCGCTCATCGCCAATCTGCGATAGGACCAATGCACTCATATTAGGGAATAGTGAGGTAAGTGTGGATTCCAAGGGGCTGAACCTACTCAAAGATGTACAAATAACAATGCACATGTTCAATCCGGTGTTACCTATTGGGGGTGCGAATGACCCCATTACCAACGAGACTGACCAGAGTTACAATCAGGATTCAAACATAGAGAAGGAAAGGTCCCGATTGGAAGAGCAAGCAGAATCCACTACATTTACGCGAAAGAGTAATAATCTCCATGTCAACATCAAATCACCACGGTGGAGTTAGCAAGTACGTAAATCATATCAATGTTATGATTTGTTTGATTCTCAAAAGCGACAGATATAGTTTCATTTCACCATTTGTATTAGAAAAGAGTGGGTTGAAGCCTACGAGCACAATGACTTTGAATAAGTCTAAATGCCTCGGGGAGAAACAAGCTGTAGGACTTAGTGTCTATAATTGTATAGTAAACCTAGGAGGGTGCACTACCAATTTGAAGGTATACATCAATTTCTCTTGAGGCGTATGACATAATCGTTGGAACGGATTGGTTAGCAGCCCATCGAGCTTTGGTAGACTATTTCACAAAAAGCGTGCTTTGTGAAACAATCTACCAAAACTCGATGATGAAGGAAGACCAATAGAGATCCAGGTGTAATGTGTGAGAAAAGTGCCACTACGCTTTATATCAACTATTATGAAGGCTCGCTTACGCTTGAGACAAGGGGTGTCGACTTTATGTAGTAGAGGCGTGAAAGACAGGAAGGGACCCCATTAGATCAAGATCCTACCTTTGCTGGCACTCTTAGCAGATGTTTTCCTAACGAGCTACTGCGGTTTACTCCTCTCTCGGAAAAGGAGCTGACTTCTACTATTGAGCTTCAAAAGCCCGTAATCCAACAAGATCAGATCGATGAGATGCCATTCTAACTTTGTGAGTTGCAAACGCAATTGAAGGAGCTAATCGACTTAGGGCTAATAAGGCCTAGTGTCTCACCTTGGGGCGAACCGATAATTTTGCAAAGAAGAAGGATGGATCCCTACAACTATGCATAGACTACAGGGACATGAACGGTGCTACGTTGAAAAATAGTTCCGGCCACTAATACATCCTTCACTGCGGAAAGGAGCAAGGTATTCCCAAAGATCACTACATCGTGGTATCATCGGGCTAAGGATTAATGAAGCTGCGGATGATTCCAAATGTATTCTCCACCCTCGGGTTTGGATATTATTATCATTTAGTTTGTTGTAGCACCTTCGGATTGACCAAATACCCAAACAATATCTTAGAGCCCCATGAACGACGATTCCTCGGAAGCACTTAGACCGGGTTTCTTTGTACAAGTCTTTTAGGATGATATCCCTCATCTATTCCAAGAATGAAGAGGAACATGAGAAACACTTCTACGATAGTGTTGCCGCCTTAGAGAGAACAAATTGTATGGGAATCTATCGGCGTTCCTCTTCCGTAAAGAGATCCACCATTGTAATAAGCATCATTCTGAAGGAACTTCCTCGTGGACCCGTAGTGCGTAAAGTGCCATTATGGAACGGCTAAAAATTCCCATGGAGGTGCAGAAGTCAGCTGGATCTGAAGCGGGTTATTACCGAGATTTGTGGAAGGATTCAAAAATAGCAAAACCCATCACCACTTTGCACGTATAGTTAGGTATGAATGGACGTAAGAGTGTGATAAAGGCATCTTACTGAGATTAAGAGGTTAATAACTAGTGCTTCACCCTACGAAAATATATGGAAAAGGATTTCATGGTCTTCACGGATGCCTCAAAACAAGGATTTTGGCCGTGCTAATGCAGGATGGAAGAGTGATAACTTATGCATCAAGGAAGCTGAAGAAGAATGTTGCTGTACGCAACTCATGATTTTAGAGCTGGCGCACCGTGAATGCTAGCCATGAAACCTTGAGGCACCATCTTGCTGGGCCAAACTTTGAGCCCAAAAATGCACTCATCAAAGTTTAAAACATCTCTCAATTTAAAGAGACGAACGGTGCCAGCTGGCTGGAGTGAGCTTATGAGTGAGTAAGATTTTGGCGGGCACCGCTAATCAAGGAAAGTTAAAACCGTGACGCAGCGCCTTGAGTAGGAGACAATGTATCTTCTCCTTGGTAACCTTAAAGGTCAACTTGAGGGAAAGTGTGTTGGAACAAATCCAAGGACACAGTTGGTATTTCAGTTGCTACTTCCAAACCTCCGTGAGCGGAGGCGCTTAGAGCCAAAGTACGAAGGATATAGTCTAGAAATAGAATGACTATTAAGATATCGAGGAAGCATGTAAATCCCTGAGAATGGGGAGGGCCTAAAGCACGCAATCGGCGAATCCCATAGATCACTCTTTATTGCAGTACATCCAAGAGTGAAGAAGATGCACGCAGAGATGAGGGTAGCTCTTCTTCCGTGCGCGAAGCTGGCGTAGTCCATTCTCACCAAACGCTTCCAGGAGTGTCAATAAGTGAAAGCTAACCACCATCACCCAGCAAATTCTACAAACTAATACGATGTCTCGGCGTCCAAGTGGGAAGTCAGTTCTATGGATTTTGTTGTGGGCTGTCACATCATAGACACAATGCCATTCTGTGATAGTGGATAAGCTAACCAAGATACCACACTGCTAGAGACACTACGCATGTCACCGATGTGGCACGCAGGTTTGTATAAGGTTATCCGTTTAATCAGGGATAAGAACATCACGCGATAGGGACTCGGGATTCAATTTATAGGTTTTGGATGCTTCATACCAAAGATTGGGACCTTAATTGAACTTAAGGTGCCTTACCATCCCAAACACGTAAAAATGAGAGTAACTGCTATGGGAAGACATGCTTAGATGTAGTAATGATAATCAAACCCAAAGTGGAAAAGTACCTCACCCTTGGTAGAGGCTTCATTTAAGGCCAGCTTTATCATAGTTCCATTGGAATGCCACCCTACCTAAGATTTTATAATGGGAGGCCATGCATAACTTTTCATTGAGTTGATAGACTAGGAATGAGTAAATGTTTCATTTAAATTGATCTTATGATGGAGGGCACGTGATCCGTGATTAGGCGTAGATTGGGGAAGGAAGCACAGGATAGGCAAGAAAAGCTATGCAGATGCACGATCCACCAGAGTTAAGGAAGGGAGACCGTTTCTATCTCGATTAGGGCCTAATTAAGAGTACCATATGGTCTGTGAAGGTAATGCCGTCACCCTATTTATAGGACCATTCAGATCCAAGAGAATTAAATTCGCCCATCGCCCCAGACGCACCCCACCTGTATAAAACTCATAATGTATTCTGCATTTGTTTTACATCATTATGTTGTTAGATTATAACCACATAAACTAAATTGGCTAGAATTGCGGTGACGGACGTGGGGAACCCTCTACGATAGAACCCATAGATATGGTTACTGGATCAGAGAGTCCCCATGTACCGTGAACCGCCCTATAGACCAAGTTAAGTTTTAGTGGGACAAGTATAGTCCATGTTCTGCTACTTGGGAAGATGCCGTGACATTACAGCGAGATTATCCTCACTATTTTGACCACCCTCAGAACATGTTTCTCAAGGTGGGGTGCAATGCAACACCCTCGACTTAGGATGTATTGCAGAGACTCACCCCGAGCCCTATATATACCACATCAATGCTGAAACTATTAAGGATACTCAACCAAACTCAAGAACCATGATTTTTCAAATGTTATTGATGATGATGTGTATATACGCAATCTACTACGCATGAACTTTTATGGAATGTTTAAATGTTATTTAATGATGATGTAAGGCAATGGGATCTATTATGAATGTAAATCCTTATGAATGCTTAAATGCTTGATGAAGGATACAGGCCACAACACGCAAATAAATGGAATGTCATGCCACAGATGATGTTGGATATGACGCAAACGTATTTTGGGTAAATGATAATCCTTGAATGGGTGTCGAGAATCAGAATTATGGATATTATGAGATCTAATATTTCTAATTGGAAAAACTTAGATGTTAATTTATCTGCATATGGATACCAAATTGAAATGATACATAAATTACATGATGATAATGCATAGAAATGTATGAGTTTGTGTTACACTGAATCAGAAAGCTAAGGCCAGGAAATAATAAGTGGATAATAAGATGATGAAAGTGTACACAGACCACCAAACGAGAAACATTTATGGAATGAATATTGTATTTAAACTCATGCATTTGGTTTGAGGTAACATGGATATGTGGATCACAAGGCATGATTTCTGTAATCTAAATACTACCAAAACTCAATAAATGATGACAAAAACCTCCAAGAATACTACTCATCAGATATTCCACCCATCAGAAAGGACCTCGGCTCTCAAGGGAGGGGTGAGATTTCCACCATGTATCCCTCCCATTATAGGCAGTGACCCTGTACTATTAGGGAGAGGTGGAGTTTCCACCGCAGATCCTCCAAAACCCAAGTCCTGGAGGACGGGTGGTTATTCACGCTTCTCCCCAAGACGTGGTAGATGAGGAATCAGCTCATTAGGGAATCTTGGTCAAGATAGTGACACTTCCACTACTTCTGTCTCTTACTTTCCTGGAGCTAGCCAATACAGAAGGAGCCCAAAGATAGCCCAGCAGGAAGGATGTATGGACACTGCAAAGCTAGGGGCGAAGGATGAGTGAATGGGACATACATGGAGATCCGGGTCTTTGGTGGGTGAAACCTGATGTCCTCTAAAACAAAAAAAAAGGGAAACTGGTATATATGAATATTCATTATTATGAAATTAAATCACCATTGTTTAAAATAAATTATTATTTGAACCGAATAATTGTAATTAAAACTAATTTCTCATACTAATTGATTTCATATAGTCTTTATAAAGACTAGTCTTGTTGAATGGATTTAATTTTGGCTACATAAAATACTAAAGGATGAAATTTGTGATTATTAGTAATGCGTACGAGATTGCCAAAATTAGCTGTACTTCTTGGTATTACATGCCAAATTAGGTATGTATGAGTTTTTTTTTCTTACTTACTAATAATGTCGGCCATTTGTTATGAATGTGTGAACCATGCTTTTCCTTTGTGCTCAAAAGATATCCCTAATCCTTAACAGTTTCAAGGGTATGTATGTAATGACCTTCTTAAATAAATGCATGATCACTAATTATATTTAATTGATAATCTGATTGTCCTTAGATGTTATCCAAACAATAATTCGCTTCCTATATAATATTAATTAAATTAATTATCATTAATTATTTGTTTATAATTGTCAATGGTTATTTAACTATTAATCAACTCTTTAATTATGTGAGAAAAGAATTAATAGGGTTAATAAATTAAATTATCAACCCAATTACGTAGAGCAAGGAGGAAGCATTAAATAGTTGGACAAGAAGCTACTAAAATAAATGTGGGGGATAAGATATTAGGTAGGGAGTAAATGAAGGGAAGTCGTGAAGGAGTGTATAAGGGGTGGGTGCTGAGCTGACGTAGAGGGGATTTCAAGTGGGGGGAGCTTGCATTAAACCCTGAGATTGGAAAATTGAGCTGCATGTGAAGGAGGGATAAGGGGGGAAAGGAGTTGGACGAGAGGGGATTTCTATGGGGGGAGTTGGGGATGAATTTTGGAGAGCTGGGAATTGACACAGGGCGTGAAATTTTGAGTGGAATTGACACAGTGCACTGGGGGTTGCTGGGGGTTTTGGGCACGGAGGGACAGGATATCCGTTGATATCCTGGGGCTAGGGAGCTAACTAGTCGGCAGGGAGGACGGTTTTGGGTAGTGTCCTAAAGAAGCGGGAAGGAAGCAAGCGGCGGGCAAATAATAGCATCAGGTTCAGGTAAGAATTATGCATTGTTTTGAATTAATTTGTTATTAAAGTTTATTATATTGACTAATTTCCATACGAATGAGTTAAATTAGTAAAATTTCTTGAATTTTACTACTAAGTATAAACTAATTGGTTGTTTAAATTATTCAGTCATTACAAAAACTGGATATGGATCTTGTGGAATCTATGATCCTAATCCACTAGCTATAAGGTAGAGATTCATGTGACCAATAAAATACTAAAACTCCAATGATTTAGTAATACAGAAACATCCATGATGAAAATACATTATCACTTGCAAAATCGTTAAGGAAAAACAAATCCTGATTACAACCAAAAATTTTCAGTGGAGAAACTACTAGTAATATACCATCCATTACAGTAAATTTGTATTTACTAATTCACGAAGATAATTCTTCCATGCATTCATTCGATCGTTACACATAATAAGAAAAAATTTCATATAAATTATAATATGGACACCTCGATTAATTCTCGTTTCTTCCATACTTGAATAACATTATATATGATTACATAATCATTATTAATACATTATATATAAATTTTAGAAAGTGTCTCTATTCAACTTTTTATCCTCACATAAATTGAGGTAGTATATATATGTACATATATATCATACATGAGAATAAGTTGAACCCAACACTGATCCATGCATACTCAAACATAATATAACTAATAATTGGAGAACACCTCGATAGAAACATTGATTCAAGTATGAATTCAATCAATACATTTAAATGTCATGAACAATGCTTGTAATTAGCCGATTAGTATTGTTAGGCAGAAATATTGTCGTTTAATTCCATTGTAGTATTTTCCCAACTATTTAATTTGTCAATCCAAGGTTCGTAGGCTTACGAAGCACACACACTATATATGCAGGACTGAAGTAGAAGTAATCTAATCTTAATTGTTGAAATGAAATTAATCTAGGAAAGTATCGAAAGACTAACTAGGAAAGCATGAAATTTCGTAAGGGAAAAATAATACAACATGTGAAGAGTTGAATGACAAATGACATATGTGATCTCACACAATATATCAATCTCAAGTTATATTACAGGAGTCAAATGACAAAGCATGAAAGAATAACAAAGCTAAGAATCCCCTTCTCCTAATTACAATACCAAATTATGAATTACATGATCAATTATGAATAACATCCTCCAATTATGAATAACATGATTTCTCCCCCTTCATGAAGAGAGAGCACTCTCTTATATACATGAAAGTCTTGAAGAGTGTCATAATTACAGATCCACTATTCTCTCAACTTATTCCTTCAAATCCTCCACTCAT
>SNQJ01S0017349.1:52055-73802 GCA_010110895.2 Picea sitchensis | reverse complement strand
TATTAGGTCTTCTTACATCCGCCTTATTCTATTTTATTGAAAGGTCTTATTAATATTGACCTTTATTACATCCGAATACATTAATCTACCTATGTGCGGGTTAGGACCTTAACAGATCATGTATCAGGAAATTGACCCACCTGAAACAGGTGAAATTATTTTTAAGAAGAGAATGAAATGGTAAGGTGAAGGTATAAATTTCCGAAGTATCTAGGTTTTCAAACGAATATCACTTAAACGTAGCATGGTCTCATGAGTATGATATATTCACCTAACATGTCTTTAAAAGAGAAACTTTTACTGTGGATTCTAAAAGGGTTCACCCTTAAAAAAAAGAAAAAAGAGAGGGGTTTCCAAGAGTCAAGATTCCGTGTCAACGTCTGGTATTTTGAAGTCCAAAGTCTTCTCCTTTTTCCTTTTCATCCCTGGCCTTCTCTCTTTAATGTTTGACACTTTCCCATACCCTCCACAGAGGGATAAGAGGTTACACTTTAGTTCTGGAAAATGACGAACAAATCTTAGAAAATAAGTTGGCCTTCACGACTCCTCGGTCTCCTGCTGAAACAAAGTTATGCGTAGGCTGATCCTAACTCTCTTAGGTATTTTAACAGGTTTCAAATGGTTAAGAATTTTTCATAGGAAGACCCCTGGAGATAAATTCTCCCATAAAATTCCTGTAGACTAGGACGTTTTGAAGGTCAAGAGAAAGTTGGTCAGAGTGCTCAAAGCAAAGTGATAGGCCACTGTAGCAAATATTACACAGATATCACCCCTGATATACTTTATACCAAATTGATTGCCCCCACTTCATATTCCAAAAGTAAAATATAAGACAGATGGTGAAAGGAAATTCATAATTGATTGCCCCCATCTAGTCCAAAGAGATGATGAAAGGAAATTGATAAAATGATTTCCCTCATCTCAGCATTTAAATGCAAAATTACGGTTTGGAGTGGTGAAAGGAAATTCAATAAAGGGAACTAGATAATTTCACCAGGGTACTGAAAAGGCTTGCTGGAAGTGAATCAATATCTAAGATATTTGTAAGGCTGTCATATGTAAATTATATTACACTCTAGTAATTAGCCTTTTTGAAACTGGATCTATAGCCCAATTTCATGAAGGTCTCCTTGATTTAAAGCATATAATTTGCTTCGTTTTGATGCAAGCTAAAACCTACAACACCTGTTGAATTTCCTAAGATCGTTTGGATCATCTTAAGAAGACTCAATGTCATTCTTGAGAAAGGGAAAGTTTCCAAATGGACTGCAGTTGATTTTAGAAAGCGTGTCGATTTTTTAAAGTTTCCTGGAAATAAAGTTTAAACCTCAAAGTTCCCTCTATATCCTCCTTCCAAACAAGTTTCACAGAAGCAGGTTAATGACTCCATTTACCCAATACAAACACTTGGTCTACTATTCTTCTCATCCTGTGAGGAGACGAGATCCCTAGTTGGAGCCTATGTTGGAACGCATTATTTTATTTTTTATACTCATGGTTCAAAGGTTGGAGCCACCCTTCTCTCTAAATCAGTAAGAGGTTATAATCAAGCCCAAAAATCTAGATTTTGGGTTCTCTAATATTTCACAATGTACCTACCAAGCCCCGGTATCCTGACGCACGAAGTAGTGATAAGGTTTAGTTCTAACCACTGTTATCGAGCCTCTAAGTAAATATCATTTGATGTCATCACCTTGGGCTCTCGCATTTCAGGATTTACTCGTCGAACACTTTCTGAACCTCCGAGATGCGAAGTTGCGAAGTCTTTTCAAGTCACTCAGGTAAATATCAAGAGTAAATTTTTTAAACTGTAGTTAGTCTCTATCGTAATTTCATGACTCAATGATTCTTCCCTTAAAATGAAACACCTTGGCCACTCCAATCCCCGAAGTCACAATATTCATTAATTAAGATGGTTTAATTAAAAGCTTAAGTTAAATCACAAATTTAAATAATTTCACACCATCGCGACTTCAAGATTTTGGGTCTCAAAGGCTAGAAGCCAAATCGTCCAATATGACAAGCGCCAAAAAGGGGATAAAGGACTAAAAGAAAGAAATTAAAGGAGCTAAGATGGATTAATTAATGCCTTGAGTAGATTTTAACTATACGATCTATGGATGAAGATTTTAACGTTTCTACCCTTTTCCCAAGTTATGAGTCATCAAATACTTATGGCATTTATTTGAATTTCATTGAAGTGATTGATAGTAAGATCCCACTTATTCACTAAAATATTTTCATTAAATCATTTAACCATTCTTTCGACAAGGACTAGCACAAATTTATGTGTTTAAGAAGAGGGTTTTCTTTCATTATCTCAACTTTGCTTTTTATTGTGAGCAGAGCTATTTCACCATGATAAATTTTGTCTGTGTTTTCAATCTTTTGCGACAGGGGATCTAATTGCAAGGTCATAAACCATGGCTCCATGAAAAGAACCCAAGGAAGTTGTCGAGAGCTCAGGCCAAGGTTCAGATATTGTTTCTGATACTTCACCTCGAAGTATCAATACTATTAAAACATGGATGCATATTTCCAATGTTCTACAGCCCGAGGTGATAAATTGCTCAGATGATTCCTACGATGAGGAGAAAGATGACATGTCCACCAAATACAAAATCATTGCTCAAGAAGAGATGCACAAAATATAAGTGAGGCAACAACTTCTCCCCTATTATGATATGGTCAGAAGGGCACTAGACCATGTAGACCTCCTGACCAGAATGATTTTCAACAAACAAAGGGAAGCAGTTGGGTGTTTCAGACCAGAGCACTTATAAGCAATCTATAAATTATCACCCACTCCAAATCGTTTATACAATACCAAATTCCTATAGGATTTCAAAAATAAGGAATGCGAGCCATTCGAGAAAAAATTATCAAATCTGATCAAAGATTGGGTTTCACACCCTGCGAAATTCAGGGCCGATACTAATGGAATTTATCCAATCTCCTCTTTAGAGCCATAGTTCAAGTATGTAGCAATGATGACCTATAGATTGTATGGGAAGGAGGACACAACTCACTTTTTCCTCCCATGGGTGTCGCTCATTTATACAGTCACTAAAGGTTTTTGTTTTGATTGGGCCAAACTAATGTTGTACAGTCTCACCAGTCGAATTACTGAATATCGAACGCTGAAATCCAGCAGGAGAACATCTTCATTCTTTATGTCTGCCTACATCATGGACACTATTTGATTCATGACACCTTTCCCATTGATGATATGGAGTTGGACTTCGTATGATGCTGAGCCTATCCATGTCTACCACTCGAAGCTTTGGGAGGACAAGGCCAGAGATTTCATCTACGAGATTTTTTACTGGGTAATGGTACCGATGCATGTTGCTATCTTCGGCCATCTGCCTCCCCAAATTTCAGATAACATCATGGCCAACCTGAGTAATGTAGTATATTTGTATATGGAAGCAGTGTATTCATACATTAGGGTTTTTGGCACCTCTGTTCCCCCCCATGTTTTGCCGTTATTTCTGCCAGATGAGCTAATATTCCGCAAGATCGCCATGCAAGATATGCTTGGTGGAATAAGAAAGGATCTCAAAGGACTGTCAAAGAAGGTATGGCCACCCTTCCCCATTCACATTGGGTCATACTCTTTATTATATTTTGGCCATGCCAAAGACAAGGCCACGACTTTGGAGGAAATGAAGTTGGTGAACATTGAGTTCAAAAAGCACGACCTAAATAAGGTTGTGAGTAATCACTTGGCGAATTGTGTCCTGAAGAGATATGAACATGAGGATTCACCCCATGATGAAATCTTCTGAGGTGCGAGGCCCTACTCTGAATTCTTGATCCAGATTCAGGCCTTGCCACCAAGAGATATGGTCGATTTCCTCAAATTCGAGGAGCATCGGAAGAGTTGCCTCCCCTTAATTTTATAGGGAAAAACCCCAAATCTTCCAGATGTACATCAGATAGAAGCCAAAGACTCAAAGAACTCAAGTCATGGCAAGGAGAAAAATTTGGAAGGTTCAAAAGAAAAGGATACCTCAGAAAAGGGAGTCGAAATCCCTGATTGAGGAGAGAAAAACCCAGAGACAGTTGCACCAGGCAAGAGGGTACTAAGTCAAGATGAGATACACTTGCAAAAGGCAGTCGAAACCTCTCCGACCACATCAAAAGAGCCGGTCACAGACACTACCCCTAAACAATTATCCAAGGAAATCGACAGTTCAATTTTTGTTATCACACCCTTACAGTTCACAAAGGGGAATCCCGATGGAGGATGGATTTTCAATGAAGAGATAATGCCCATTTTCGTGGAAGAGTTACCTCCAAATGAATTTCTCTTTGATAATAAAAGGAATGCCATAGTGAAGCAAGAATCATATAAAAAAGAGGGCCCAACAACTAAAAGGTTTAAAGTCCTGACAGAAGGAAAGGTCGTAGAAGAGGAGGAATTCATCAACGAGATAGCAGGAACACTAGGGGCTTACGCTACAAAGAATCAATACTTAGTTGGAACTTTGAAGGCCCAGTTGAAATAGAAGAACCTTGTGATCAGTAAGTTGGAAGCTAAGGTGGCTACAGTGGAAGCAAATACCAGGGATGAGATGAGCAAAAGCCTCGAGCAAGACTGAATAACTATTATACAGGAGATCAAGAAACTTAGATCTGACCTTGAGCAGGTGCGCTAGTCAGCGCAAATAAGCCAAACACAGGCAAGCCAACAAGAGCAACAAATTATACAATTACAATCGAAATTGGAAGTTGTTGAAAACCAGGTTTTAGACATAAAGGTTTTTCAAGCCCAGGCTACCGAAATCTGACAAAAGGTATTAGAAGTTCAACAAGAATTTCTTGAAAAAGTGGAAACCATTCAACATCACTTTCAAACAATAGATCAAATTCTAGAATATATCTCTTTGCGAGAAAGAGAAGCTGGGGTGGCTCAGTATGCTTTCCAGGATGCTGTGATAGCCACAACGAATGTAGAGGTGGTCATTAGCTCCAAATTATCCATCACAGAACAAACCAGAGGGAATATATTACTAAAGGCTTGGGAGCGGAATATATCATAGAGCAAGGATAGAGCTAAGGAGGTGAGAACTTCTTGTGAAGAAACATTCTCCTTGATAAATAAATATTTTCTAGACCTTGATAAGGAAGGCAGTGTTGGGACGCTGGGAAAAATCAATATAGCTAAACACCTGATAGATATCAAGGAAAATGAAGAAAATAAGCAATCTGAAATATCCCAAATAAGCCAGGTTGATATGGTCCAAGTGGACAAATGGCTAGTACAACCAAGCCTACAATTGTGGTATATCATCATGGAAGATCGATAAGTGGGAAAAAGTTTGCCAAAATTGGCGAAGAGTTGTTACACCTTTGAGGCCAACAACCAAGCAGAGCCTTCTAGGTTGATAGCCTAGTTGGTTGAAAGCTGCGTCAATTGCATTGAGCAGGTGAAAGGGCAGGCTTTTGGCGTTAAATAGTGAAATATGTCAATCCATTCTATTTATGGAGCTAGAGGAGCAAATAAAGGAAGGTGTTCCGCCTGCATGGGGGAAGACAAAGAGAGAGGAAATGAAACACTTCCTTTCCTCAATTGTAATCAAAGGTTTCTAGAACGAATGGAATTTGAAGTGTTTTTTAGACTTGTAGAAATAGGCATTTTGAAGAAAAATGAAGGGCTTTTTCTTTTGGCAGATTGTAATAGAGAAATTTTACATCGCCAAGAATTAATACAAAGAGAATTGAAGACTCCATATTCCTTCAAGATTGAGTTATGTGCTTTCTTTTGTTATTTCATGCTTCATGACATTTTTATATGCATCTTTGATGAATGCATTGACTGCAATTTGGTACAACCTCTACTGTGGAAATCATGTTTTAGTTATCTAATTATTTGTAGCTTTTCCTCTGTATCGGCTATTATCAAGTACAAGACCTATGCATTACTTAGATCGCTCTATTTTATGCTTCATTAAAGTGTTTCTCTTCTTTTTCTTCTTCTGTTACAACATGAGATTCCTCTCGAAATGATGCCTCACATTGTTTGACAACTTTATGTCTTTATTTCATTTCATACATGGTTCCAAATTTTTAACTTAGTTATGGAAGACGGCCTTCAATTTGTCAAACTATTAATTTGTCTCACGGGATTTCTTTTTCTCTTGTATAAATAAAAAATTTGAGTCAACAACTCAAAAAAAAAAAAAACAACAACCTCTTAAATCTCTGTTCCTTAAATGACTATCCCTGTTGCAAGGCAACCTCACATAGAACCCAACCTCTCATACCAAACCAACATCGCCTTAAACCTCTTTGACACTATCCTAAGAAATGAAACCACCCGGGTCAAACTAGAATGTTCTTGGGCAACCATTGAATGAGACATAACCATGCAAGAACAAGTGGAAGTTAGACACAGACAAATTAGAAATCAACTATAGTTTCTCTTCCAGTTGTTTTCTCCTTCCCTTGTCTTTTACCCTTTTCTGGATGCCTAGACTCTATACTTCGTAGCCTTAAGTATAGACTCTAGAAAAAAAATGTCAACACATCTTGTTGTACTTCCAGGGTTGTTTTGGGGCCCTAAACATAGTTTTTTGGCTCGCGACAATGAAACTGTAGATGGACTTAGAGTTTGATGGAAGAATGTGTATTTATCTAAAATACCTTTCCAACAGGATATCACATGCCTAAAATGAAGGTCGTATGCAAAAGTTACGAACCTGAGAAGTTGAGGTACCAACTTACCAATAGGGGCCCACATGAATTTTGGCATTTCACCTTCTAGGGTTAGGTTTTTGGATGTATAGGGTTTTTGAATTCATGATTAATGTCGAAAAGGTATATGGAGCCTCATTGTAATCATTCTTCTAAGACGTATGCATGTATCAGCCACATCTCTTCTCAGAGATAGTTACCACCATTTGAGAAAGTGTTTCAGTTCTATAGTTTTACAGTTTTATCCTATTTCATTTATTTAATAGAAGATATTGTTCACTGGATATCTACGTTATTCTTCATATATA
Source organism: Picea sitchensis (assembly GCA_010110895.2). Taxonomy (NCBI): domain Eukaryota; kingdom Viridiplantae; phylum Streptophyta; class Pinopsida; order Pinales; family Pinaceae; genus Picea; species Picea sitchensis. Next base: position 66,792 of record SNQJ01S0017349.1, on the reverse strand, counting down.
TTTCTTTTATTTTATTCAGTCTGTAATCAGTTCGTTCCACTCCTAAATCTGGACCAGTGGTATCAAAGCGGTGTGCTCTTCAGTTATTTTTCTTCATGAATGTCCCCGACAAGATCTGGGTATAAGAAGTTGGGACTAGAACCAGTCAAGCCATTGCAAGATCTACCTCGCCAAGCCCGACAAAAACCCATGGGGGATGAAAATAAATATGATGGATCAAGAGATGCTATTCAAATGTTTCTCTAGAAAGCCCTCGTGTGACAAAGGAATGAAATGATGGACAAATTTGCATAGATCCTTCGACGAATTCCCATAGGAGAAGCATCTTCATCAAGCCAGCATGAAACCCCCTTCAAGTTACAGGTAAATTTCGATATTCCATTATTTGAAAGACTGATAAATGCAGATGTTGTAGATAAATGGTTGAATCTACTCGAAGGGTGTTTTTCGGTCCACAATTTTTCTGATAGGGAAAATATTACTTTTTCACTCCTCAAGGTTGCCCCCCATGTTAAGGATTGGTGGGATACTTACTATGAGAAAAGGGATGTAGAGGAATCTGCAATATTTGTGGTGGCCTTTACATGGGATTTCTTTCGGGGAGCCATTAAACAACAATAATACCCTGTTGGAAGCTACGAGGACCAGTATACTAGATGGACCACCCCACGTCAAGAAAGGGACCAGAAAGTACCAGATTTCACCAATATTTTCCATACCCTATGCACCAAATTGGGTATCAAACACTTTGAGCATCATATGGTGCTCAAATATCATGATTGTTAGCATAGACACATTCAAACAAAAATAGATTTTCTGTACATCGCTTCATTGGGCATGACTTATAGATACGCTGTCAAGATCGAGTAGAAATCTAAGAAGAAGAGGCAAGAGTTTTGATCTACAAACTCCTTACAGATGAAGTAGGGCAAAGGTGACCCAAATACACATAGAAAGGAACCAAGCTGATATGGCCACTCTCGGGACAACTCGTCGAAGCCGCAACACAAGAAGGGAAATGAGAAGATGAAGAAGGAAATGGGAAAATGGTGAGTACCATAAAATACCTTGGCACAACACTAAAGAATGTCGCTCCAAGAAGTCATTCATGGTTGAGCTAAAGGGTTTCGAGTCAAAGGTCAATTCTAATTCTGAATCAAATCCCGAATGCGGGAAGTAGATTATTGATGTTGAACCCAGGGCCACTATCTCTACCACCAAAATCCGACCAAGCGAACCAGAAGAACTAGAGGAAGGGGAATGCCTTTTTCACTTACAGATGTTGGTAAATAGGGGTCCACTTAATTTCATTGTCGATAGCGGTAGTCAGAAGAACTTGATTTCAACAGAGGTCATCAAGCGGTTGGACCCGCCAATGAAACTGCACCCACAAACCTACATGATCGGATAGCTTTGGCAAGGAAGAGATAGTCATGTCAACCAACAATGTCGTCTACCCTATGACATCAAGCCTTTACAAGATAAGGTATTGTGTGATATTTATCCCCTTGAAGTTTATGTTCTTTTAGGAAAACCATATTTTTGGAAGCGTTATGTTGTGTATGAGTCTAGACCTCGCAGTGTTATTATTACTTTGGGCAGAAAATTGTACAAGATACCAGAGCTAGCATCACCTACCATTATTTCTTTAATGTCTGCTAAGAAATGTAGTAAGGCCATCTCACATACCAAGAATTTTGTCTTATTTGTGATTCATGTGCATAGTAAGAAGAAGGTCACTGCCACATCCATGGCCTCTAAATAGAGCCTCTCTTTGCAGAAGAATCAAGTGGACAGGATCGTGGAAGAATACCGAGACATATTCTCCTCACCCACCCAGGTATTGACACACTGCCAAGTCAATAATCCAGTTGATATGACCCCCAATGCACCTCTACCTAATGGACCATTCTATCGTCGCTCGATGATGGAAAATGAATAAATCAGGCGGTAGATCCAAGAGATTCTAAAAAAGGGGCACATCAGACCCAACTCCTCTTGTTGCAGAAGAAGGACGGGACTGGTGAATTTGCATTGATTACAGAGCCTTAAAAAAAATCACAATCAAGAATTGGTACCCAATTCCCAAGATGTTATAATCCTAAATTGCACCACACATGCTTACCTGGCATCATGCCAACTCATATCCTTTCTTTGCCAAAAACATTGCTGAACAACTCTTTGAAAATCCTCTTGTGTAAAGGCCCACGTACCCTAACCCATTACTGCACGCATGTACACGCTGGATGACCCAAAACAACCCATGCATTTACTAAGAAAGTAACGAGGTAGGTTGATCTTTACATGAATTTACTAAGAAAAGGGGATTTAAATCTAGGGATGAAGGTAGAAAGTAATTTCTATTCGGTCATATCTGCATGCAAAGTCTGAACTCTATTTTCTAGTCCATAGGGTGTTTTCCCCCAACACCATAATTGATGACCGTACTGGGGAATAACTCTTTAGGGTTCCTGGAATTTTATTTAGTTTTTGGGTAGTTTAAAGACTAGTTTTTCTTGCCTGTCTTTTCTTTTCATTTCTGTAAAGTCTGAGCTAGCAGGGAGTTTCGTTTTCCATACAATCTTTCCCTGAAATTTGCTTGACTGTGTTTTTCAAGACCCACAGAGGTACATGCAGCCTACACAAGGCCTGCACACATTCTTAGGTGGTTTTCTAGAATTTTGTCTGAGTCTTGTTTGCTAACAATCCTATCTCAGATTGTTTTTGCCTTATTATTTTTCCTTGCATTATTTTTTTTTCTATCAGAAAGAGTATCCAAGCCTTCAAGGGATCTTGGTTATCAATATTAGTGGTCTCTTCCTGGTTTGGTCTATCTGTTTTCATTTTTTCTTAGAGTTTAGATATACACGCGGCCTGTACAAGATCAACCCATGTGTACATGCCCTCTATTTCTATTCAGCGCACGTTCACACGTGTGTTGTTTGAGTGACAGTCGCGTGCTTGTACAGGCTACTTTTTGTTAAGGGTGAGGTAGTCATCCTCTCCTTTGATAATAATTATTCCTCTCAGGTGTTTGAATCTCTGTTTGAAAAGTCAGTAGATTAGGATTATTTTTACCCTTAACTTTCTTTTTCTCATTTAAAACATCGTCAGAAAATAAAAATAAAAATAATTATTTTTTTTATGGATTTTAGACAAGTGTGAGAGTCATTGTTTTTACAATTGCTCCTGTGTGATTTTTTAATCTGATTCTTTGCAATCTATGCTTTAATCTAGAATTTTTTTTCTTGGTTTTTTGCTTGTCGGTATTTTCGCTTTCTTGCTTTACTAGCACTTAAATAAATAAAAAATCTCTTTTCATTTTCTTCCTTGGTTGAAGAGTGTGTTTCTGCATCATTAGCTAGGGAAAATTCTTTTATTTCATCAGTTTTTACAGTTCACTTATATCATAAGTAGCTCGTAGTCAAGTGAAATTCCTTTGAGTTTGCTGTCCAAAATCTTAGAAAAGTTAAAAAATCTTTCTTTTGAAAAGTTGTTGAAATTTTGCATTCAGTAAAAGTTTTGTTTCTGTCTTTTTTATTCATTTATTGGTTTCATCTTTTTCACATCATCAGTTTCACCCTCATACCCCTTGAAATAAGACAAAGCCATAAAAGTAACGCTAAATTTAAAATCTACTAAACTTTTATGTTTGTAGGATTCACAAACTAGTTCAGGACTAGGGCCTTGGATTAGGTTGGAGAGGAAACTCTTCAAGGCCATTTAAAATCAAACATTGGAGTCTGAGATAGGGAGTGTCTAAGTCTAGTTTCGTGGAAGTTATCTGGGACCCCCCTCTAACACAGGGGATAAACACGAGGTCGCGTGCGGAAAGGTAGTAGAGATAACCCCTCCAAAGCCGGACCAATCGTAGTGGAGAACACATATAGAGGGCTTGTTTTGGGATTCTGTCGTTTGCATTTGCCACGGGGATTCGTGGGTCTAGAATCCATTTGAGGTCCTCAGTTGTATTCCAAACCATTTTCTCTCAATACCCTTAACAGGTTTCGGGCTCGATACCCTGCTCATTGTGGTCTAACCGACTTTCGACTGTACCCACCTGGTTACTATTCATGTGCTGGCAACCTAGTTGCCAATCTTTGTTAAGGACATACACAGGTGACTGTGGGGGTATACCACGGTACCTAGGATAGACATCAAGCCATGCTTTGTAGAGTATACCCAGAGGGTGCTTCCGTGTTCGAGTTGCACTTGCATCAGTAAGTTTCTCTAGTGTTGGTTGTTGTAACTGTTCTTCCAATTAATTTAGTTTTTGCTTGTCTTATCTTCTAGGGAATTTTTTCTCAGTGTATGTTACTTTTGAGAGTTTAGACTACTTTAGAGTGTCTTGGATATTCTCACACAGTGGAAGATCCCAAGCTCCACCGATCATGAAGGATTCTTGGCCTGCCGCCGGTTACACTGGAGCCACCCCGCCACCATTAAGGCAAAAGCTAGACCAACAAGGGTCTTTTGAAGAGACCAGGTTACAAATTATTGTGCCTGAACAACCTCTGGAGGAATCGACAATTTTGGACCTTGAAGCAACCGCTCTTGGCTCGGTTGAAACCCCAACCACTGATCTCTCAGCACCTTTCATTGTACAAATTCAATTTCACAAGTGCCACACAGTGTCTCACACAACAATGGAAAAAAATGTTGTTACTTCTTTCGGGAATTCTTCAATTCCCACCATGGTTGTCACCACAAGAGAGTCATCTCCTAACCTAATGTCATTGATCCGAGCCACCATGGTATTGACCAAAACTACTTCGCATAGTGGTCCGAACCTATATTTGGTGGCGGCCACAACCCCTTTCACACCTAGTGTGACAGGCCCTCCGTTTTCATACAGTATGCCTAGTTCGGGTACAAGTCTTGTACTATCCTACTCCAATTTACAGACTTTGGGTCTGGGGGCAGGGAGCTCTAGCGCTCCTCTGCAAGGTCACATGGGGGGCACTCCTATCCCTTTCAATGATTTTCCTTATGCAGGAGGTCATATCCCTCTTTGTTCCCCTTCACTCGGTGGTTCGCATCAGCAATCCTCCGAGCAACCTACACACAATAGTTTATTTGGAGCGGGGAGTCAAGGACCACCTTCGCATAGTATGCTAGTAGGTTCAACACCATTTTCTTGGAACAAAACGTTTGGTAACAACACCTTCTCATTAGCCCCTTTCCTGACTGGGGGCAACCCCATTTTTGGACAGTCTACTCCTGGGCAGGGTACTATCCCTGCACAGGGGGCAAACTTAGCAGAACCTTGGAATTCAGGGCAAGGATACGTTCCCTCCTCCGGAATGTCAATTTGGGGTAATTCTTTCCACAATCAATGGAACCATGGACAAACTACTATGCCTATCCCTACGAGAACAAAATGGGGTAATCCTTCCCAAAGTCCTTCGAACACAATGCATGCCCAACAATCTATGTCCTATTTGGGAAATTAGCCGAAGATGTCTCCACATATGCAAAATCCTTACACTGGCCAAGGACATGGTTTTTACCAGAATCTGGGTTAGCAACCAAACTTTTCCTGGCAAGCTCGTGCCAATCAAACTCCAGGACCCTTTTTCCTATCTTATCAACAACAACCAAAACTACCTTTCCTGGCGACTTTACACTTGCCAGATTTGACGAGGTTGTTGAATGACCCCATTTGTCACGATCCGCGTTGGCCTCTTATGCCAACGAAGTTTCCTTCGGACATTCCAAAGTTTGAAGCCAAGCCTAATGAAGATCCAGGAGATCATGTGACTACCTTTCATCTTTGGTGCTCATATAACTCATTGAAATATGACTTCGTACAGTTGCAATTGTTTGAACGTACTCTCATTTGGAGTGCCTCAAAATGGTACATCAAGCTCGATTGCTCGAGATACTCTTCTTTTGGCGAACTGGCGATGGCTTTCCTTAACCATTTCTAGTTACCTGTGAGATACGACACTGGCACAAAGCTTCTTGCTAATTTTGAACAGACAACAGCATACCATATCTTTGATCACATCTGAGAATGGAGATGCCAGAAGAGTTTAATCAAAGTACTAGTCCCACCAGCATTCTTGATTGAGTGGTTCCTTAAGTCTTTGGTCCCACAGTTATCCAAAGACGTCGTGACATCCAGAGTTTTCTCTGAAGAAGACGCCATCATGAGGGCTCAATAGTTTGAGCTCATCTATTCTTAGTCTGGTTTATTATACAACATCTTGTCAGATGCACCACATTCAATATTGGATAAAACTAGATAGAGAGTTGGACCGCATGCCGATGGTATTGTCGGTTTAGCACAAACCAAGCCCGCTGAGCAATTGACAAAGCAGTTGCAACAATTATCCATACAACACACAGTGGCCAACCAAACTACTGCTTTGGCTGCTCCCCCTACCCAAACGTCAGAAGTACACACAGTGCAGTCGACTAACCCGAAGGCCACCCAATAGCTTGAAGGGAAGAAAAAACAATAAAATAAGGGTAAGGGGGGGTAAAAAACCCAACGATAATGCTGGCGGGGACAACACTAAAAAACAAAAGGTGAGGTATCCTTGCAACTTGTGCGTGGAAGACCACTCGACCCATCTATGTCCTCGACTTGCAGAGGCCCAAAAGTTTGTCACACAACAACAACAAGCAGTGTTGACTAATCCCTTTCAACATGGGAAAAATCCAACTCAAGCCTCTGCAAGCACGGAAGTGGGCAACCAAGAAACTTGCCTGCCTCTGAACAATCTCTCATCTGTGAACGTATATATGNAAACCAAGTGCTTCTGAGAAGGGTAAAGAAGATGATCTCCCATCTCTTCCTCTATAGATTGAGAAGATGTTGGGAGAAACAATGAAATGCATTCCAAAAGGTGCATTTAAAAAAGCTTCTCATAACCCAAATGCAAGGGCCGCCCAGAACTACTCTGTGGTGGAAGATTTATCACAAACCCCTTGTGCGATGTCTACTTTGGAGGTCCTCCAAAGCTTCCCTGCTCAGAGGAAAGCCTTGTTAACCGCTTTGGGATCTACTGAGACTTGTAATTCAGGTACCATCATGTTAGATACAACAAACTTAAAACCTCGTCTGCCTTACCACGTAGCATTTTAGATAGTAGTGGATTAGCCCACAAAATTTTGTACATGGAATATCTTTCGCACGGTGGTCGATGAGGGTGCCTCGACATGCGTTATGTCATTGGCATGTTGGAAGGCCATTGGCCAGCTCGTTTTGTCTCCATCACCTACTCTCCTCACTGCTTTCGACGGTCGTTCATTCCGACCACATGGCATTGTTCCTTCTTTCCCCATGCAGTTAGGAGGGAAGACCATGTGTGTCGAAGTAGAGGTAGTCGATGCTCCCCTTGATTATAACCTCTTGTTAGGATGGAGTTGGACTTATGCTATGCAAGCTATGGTTGCTACAGTTTTGCGGGTCTTGTTGTTTCCACATGAGGGTCAGATAGTGACCATCAATCAATTGTCTTTCTCCAGACCTGACCTAGCATTGGGGGCATCCACGACCCCGCTGATTAATAATCCTCAACAAGGTGTCGTCAGCATAGGAGTTGGTTTGTTCCCATGGGGGCATCCACGGTCCCGCTGATTGATAATCCTCAACCAAGTGTCATCAACGTAGGAGTTGGTTTGTTCCCATCTTTGATGGGTACCTTTGATTACCCACCTCCTCATGACAATATCAAATTTATATCTAACCACCATAAGGTTGAGATTTTTCAAGTTTCGTCGTTCCACACAAATTACTTCGAGGATCCATGGATTCTCCCTTCCCCATCGGCCACGATGGATGAGACAGGGCACTCAGGCATGTCCATGCCCTTGTCTTTCGCTGAGGCAGTGTACTCTTTAGTCTAGCAAGCTTCAGCTAACACTGATCCGACTCCTACACAAGAGTTAGATCCACTTCTAGAGCCTATTTGGGCTCAGGGTTCTCTCGCTAATGTCAATTCGTTAGACTTAGTCTTGCCTTCTGATGAAGCAATAATCGAAGCAATGACTAGTCCGGACAAACCTTGGGAAGATCTTCATCACAGATCATATTTTCTCCCAAAGTTAAGCCGAATCAAAGCAGGAGAATTCACCATGACCATGACGGGAGATCAATCATGTCTTATTAAACCCCTAGATACACATGAAATTTATGCTGAGGGAAATATGGCAACTATCGCTAAAACTATACCAATCAACATCTCCCGAAACCTTGGCATCGTGGAGAACATCTTTGTCGGAGCAGATTTCTCCCCTGAAGAGATTCAAATCTACATGGATCTTTTCAAATAATTCCATGACGTTTTTGCCTGGTCTTATGAGGAAATGCCAGGTATCGATCCAAAAATAGTTGAACATGAAATCACAACGTATCCTAATGCAATGACTGCTCGATAGAAACTTCGTCCAATTAATCCCAAGAAAGTAGCAACCATCAAGATTGAGGTTGAGAAATTGCTAAAGGAAGGTTTTATCTATCCTATCCATTTGACTCAATGGGTGTTGAATCCTGTGCCAGTCAATAAAATACAAGGCATGATTCGTGTATGTACCGATTTCCGTGATTTGAACAAGGCATGTCCCAAAAATAATTTTCCAACACCGTTCATCGAATAGATCATTGATGAATGTGCTGGTTGCGAAGGCTTTTCTTTCATGGACGGTTTTTCGTTATATAATCAAATCCAAATTAAACCCAAAGACCAACACAAAATGACATTCATTTGTCTGTGGGGTACATTCACATATCGTAGGATGCATTTTGGTCTTAAAAATGTTGGCGCCACCTTCCAGCGGGCCATGTCTTTTTCTTTTCATGATCTCAAGCATATAGTCGAGGCCTATATAGATGATTTAGCATCATGATCTTGCAAGAGAACGGATCATCCTATACACCTTAGACTAATCTTCGAACGTTGTCGCTACTTTAGCATTCACTTGAATCCAAACAAGTGTAGCTTTTGCGTAACGTCAAAACATTTGCTAGGTTTCATTATATCAACAACAGGGATCATGGTCGATCCTCTCAAGGTGGAGGCAATAATCCAGTTGCCCCCCCCATGCACAATCCTACAACTTCAAAGCCTACAAGGAAAGGAAAACTTCTTATGACACTTCATCGCCAACTATGCCGAAATCACCAAGGGATTTATGCATTTACTGAAGAAAGACATTCCTTTTTTTTGGACGAAGCTGCTCAACGCTCTTTCAATGCATTAAAACACGCCCTCACAACTACACCTCTGCTACGTCCACCTAACTATAACAAAGATTTCTTGTTATATCTGGGTTCTGCACAGTCAACCATTGGCATGGTTTTAGTTTAGGAAGATCATTCATTCTTAGAATACGTGATCTATTACCTAAGCTGAGGCCTCATAGGACCGGAACTCAATTATTCTCATATAAAAAAAATTGCATTGGCAACAGTTCATGTTGTTCAACAATTTCGTCATTATGTTATGTTTCGCAAGACCACCATCATTGTTGTCGTGAATCCATTCTAGTACATGTTGACATGACGGGTTATAGGCAGAAAAATCAGTAGATGGATAGTCATCCTCCAGGAATTTGACTTAGACTTCGTTTCAGCAAAGTCCAAAAAGGCATTGGTTTTTGTAGAGCTTATTTCAGAACTTTCGGTTGAGTCAGGTGACGTTGTGCCTGAAGAATCGCCTATCCGGGGATATATGTTTTTGATCACATCTTCAGATCCCTGGTATGGAGATATACTTATCTATCTCCAGACTTTGAAGTGCTCCACCTCTGCTTCTCGTGATGAGTGTCGACATATACGCCATCAGGATAAGAATTATCTCATACTCAATGATACGTTGTATCGGAGAGGTGTAGAATGCATCTTACGTCAATGTCTCACACATGAGGAGGCAATCATCATGCTCAACGATTGCCATACCGGAGCTTGTGGCGGTCATTTGTCTGGGCTGGCAACAACCCAAAAGATTCTACGAGCAGGTTACTTCTGGCTGACACTTATCAAAAATTGTATAGAATCGGTCAAGAAGTGCCATCCGTGCTAAGTCTTCTCTCAGAAGATGAGGGGACATCCCGCTCCTATGTTTCCTGTCATCACAGTTGGTCCCTTCACCAAGTGGGGGATTGATTACACTACTTGCAACCCCCCGTCAACAAGGGGGCACCGCTATATCATCATAGATGTCGACTACTTCACTAAGTGGGTCGAAGCTATACCAACATTTAAATATGATGGAGAGACTACAACTCTCCTCTTATTCAACTAGATCATAGCAAGGTTCGGTGTCCCGAGAGAGATTGTCACTGACCATGGCAGTGAATTTCAGAACTAAATGATGACCAAATTAACATCAAATCTTGGGTTACGGCAAGAGAATTCATCACCTTACTACCCCCAAGCCAATGGGTAGGTAGAGGCTGTAAACAAAACTTTTAAGACTATTCTACAACGAAATATCAACTCAGCCAAGTCAAATTGGCATTTGATGTTATACTCGACATTATGGGCTTACTGAACATCTGTTAAGACTGCAACCAGTTTCTCACCTTTTCAACTCATTTATGGGTTGGAGGCAGTCTTGCCCATCGAATGTCAGATCCCATCTCTAAAATTGGCAGTACAATTATTTCCAGACACTTCTCCACTTGAGGAATGGTTAGTACACCTTGAGCAACTCAATGAGTAGCGTCATGATGCGGCCCTAGCCAATGAGGTTCACAAACATAAGTTCAAGTGTCAGTATGATAGGTCCATTCGTCCTCAAATTTTCTCTGAAGGTGACCTTTTCCTGGTCTATGACCAAGATAAGGAACCCCTGGGGGAAGGAAAATTCAAACCCATGCGGTTCAGACCCTTCATCATAAAAGAGGTTTTAAAAAAGGGCACTTATCGTTTGGTTGATTTTGAAGATAATTCTTTGGTGGAGCCTAGAAATGGGCTCTACCTCAAGAAGTAGTACTCATAGGCAGGTCACCGTGGGTAACTTTTTGTAACATATGTATAGTCTTTGTACTATTACTTTTTAGTTTCTTTTAAGTATTATGGATGTGTCATTGATGTTATCTTTCATAAATATGGTAGATGTCAAGTGATTCCGAAGTGTTCATTGGGTATGTAGATGGTGCTAGTCGGCACACTTGGAGGCTTGCCTCTGCAGTTTAGGTAATCTTTACACCTCAGGGCCAATTGTTATCTTCCAGAGGTATACGCTTAGGTGACATGACAAATAATGTTGCCGATTATAGTGCAGTTATTGAGTTTCTTCGTGACACCTTGTCATTGGGTATCTCTCATCTCCGGGTCTATCTCGACGCTCAACTGGTTGTTTCGCAGCTAAACAGAGTATACCAGGTTCATGATCCAACTTTACACCGGCGATTCCTTAGGGTACGTCTCTTAGAATGAAACTTTGATTATATTACATATTTTCATGTTCCTGGGAGATTAAACCAAATTACAGATACTCTAGCTAATCAAATTTTAGATTGCCATCTTGCACACATATGAAAGAACATTGACATAAGCATGTAAATACATTTTTTCACACGTGATCCATAAGACAAAAAAGATAAAAAAACCATATACAACATCATAAAATAACCAGAGTACATAGATGAACGCAAGAACCTAAAAAATGGGACTAATAACGAGTCATAGGGCTTATGCCCTCAAAAAATATATACAACTAAGTGCTCATGGAACGTAAAAAGTCTAAATAGGTTCAAGTCCTATGGCCCCTATTATAATAGTCCATAGCATGGGCTAAACGCCTAAACAATTGGACCCACGTCTGAGGTGCCCCCACTACATGAGGCTGCATGGATGGCAGTAGGTCCTCTATCTCTGCCATCGGGACTATGCAAGTGAGTGCAATGAAGTTTCACTCAACTTGTCTAAGGACCCTCTTAGCCTCCTCGGTTGGGAGGTTCCCTGCTACTGTTGCTCCCCCGGTGGTGGCAGCTACGACTTCTAGCCAAGGACGATGCATGTTCCATGCATAATCGGTAGGTCGCACGGGTGCCACATCTACATGCAACAAATGTATACCCATAAAATACTTTGACATACAAAAAAAATGATATATATAACAAAAATGACATAAAAATTACATATGCAAACAAAAAAAATACAAAGGTGGAGAATTAACCATCTCTCCTCACTCCTCACTAGGAGGCACGGGTATCTCAGGATCTCTAGAAAAACCTATCCTTGCATATGGGTAATCCTCAATCAGAGGGATCTGCCGTGACAACCACACAAAGAAGTCATCATCGAAGGACTCATTGGTCCTTCCACCACCCTTTCGTGGCAGTAATACTGCCCATCTACACACTACAAGAAAGGAGGCCTGATGTCCTCATACTACTTCTCGAGGACTAAAGCTTAGAACTCTCTCAAAGAAGAATGAACACAAAATTGTCTCGAACCCGAAGCTCCTTTGTGTCCACTGTCAACAATCTGTCAATTGCCTCTTCATGCACTTGAGCAGTGTGGTACTCCAGTAAAAAATATATGCATTCAAGCACTGGATAGCACAGTTCATTTGTGCACGAGACCCCTGATGCAAGGCTGCTGAACCGGTAATCTGCCCAATCAGTAATAATATCGCCTATAGTGATAGGTTAGTGATCTTACTGATGGGTACCTGGGAGCCTGCACGGTCAGTCCCAGCCTCACAATGCTCGACTATCAGTTCCGATGTCTTATTTGGTCTCACAGGAAACATCCTAAAGTTGACTGGTTCCCCTCTCCTTGAGAGGCCAATCAAGAAATATATATCCTCGGTGGTGGGCACCAGTGATTGCCCCTCTAGCATGAAGGCCTCTGCATCAGGATGCCAGTAGTCAATCAAGGAATTCAATAGCCTTGGTTTCTCTCGCATAGATGGACATAGGAAGAACTTCAGTAAACCACATTGCATCAACATGGCCATGACATTCAGATCTTTCACAACCAACTCATTGATTGCATCATGCTCCCTTTCCCTCCACTGGACATACATCCTGCCAACAAAACAAAGTTCAAGAGGGTCAGTACTTGCCCTTTAGTTCTCTTTTTTCTACAGAAAGGGGGTCCACGCGCGTTGTAGAGGCGACAGTTGCGTGTACACGTGGGTAAAATTTACTTTGCTCGAGTGTACACACGGCTTGTCTAGAGACAACCCGCGTGTACCTAGGGCCGACCTTTTAAAGTTCGATGCCCACCCAAAAAATGAAAGCAAATGCAAAATTGAGGAATTGAATAGCTAGATAAGGGAGTTTGTACTTACTTAGTCCAAGTGGAAGTTTGTTTCATCCACTGTAGCTCTTGAAATCACCGTTTTTAGCAAAGGGGGTCATTTGGTTCCAAAGTCAATTTCCAAATCAACAATAGTGATAATGAGCTACCAGCTTCTATTTATAGACTTTTTGGCCTAATTTTTGTCACTTTTTTGGCCTCCCTTATCAGTTTCTTTATACCAAAAACCATTTAGAGTGATTCAGGAGTTTTATGGGAGGGATTTGATCGGGTATTGGGACACTTTTTTTGAGTTTTGAGAAAATTTTGATGGTCCATGAAATTTTTTCCATGAATCAACTTGAGCATATAGGTTAGGTTACTACCCCGACTTTTGCGTCTCGTTGTCTTTTTCCTCTACTATAGGATTGATCCCATTAGGTTGTGACACAGAACGATCATATATGCTTTAGAAGTGTCGCAACTTGGAGGTAGAGCTTACAAGAACATGGATGCCCTAGGTAGGTGCTGGTTGCATTATGGTGTCCATGCCGTCTCTAAAACACTGTAGGCTCGAGAGTCCTAATAGTCTTTCCTGAATATGAGTTTGAGCCTCATTTGCATGATTCTTCTTCGCTCTTTGTCTCACCCTTAGGACTCCCAAAAATAATGGGTCTCCTTTTAATCCCTTTTCAGACCCTCCAAACATGAAAATATTGCCGAGCGATCTTGTGGCCTTTCACGCTCGTTAAACTGAAATTTGAAGTCACGTCTGTTTGGCGGTAGTTTACCCCTTTTTCGGTCTGGACGGTCAACTATACGAACAAAGGTATACTCATTGGAACTTTCGTTCTTTAGAAGAGTACTCTCAAGTATAATTTTATCCCTTTTTCGGGCCTGAGGGACTAAACTTACGAAAAAGAAACCCCCATGGAGTCCATAGTTAAGCTCTTTTCAGACTCCCTAAAATTGAAAATATTGTTGAGTGACCTTATTCTTTCACACTCGTTAAATTGGTCCAGAAGAATATTCCTGACGGAGTCCATAGTTAAGCTTTTTTCAGACTCCTCAAAAGTGAAAAAATGGTCGAGTGATCTTTTCCCTTTCACACTCGTTAAAATGGTTTTGAATCGATGTTTAATCGGTGTTGTTTTACCCCTTTTTCGAACCGACTAGACTATCTTCGAAAAAGGTACCCCAATGGAGTCTCCTTTTATGTTTTTTTAGAATCTCTAAATATGAAAAACCACCAAGCTTACCTTCTCTGGGCTCATTAAACTTACATCGAAGGACGTTACCATTGTGTTTTATCAACCGCATGTGCATACCTTATCCACCAGCTTTGTGACAGTTTGCTGCTACGTCTTAACACCTTTGGCTGTTGGAGGATTTTTCCTGAGTATCACTTTACTAGAACATCAGTCTTGTCCTTGTGCCTTGAGCTTGTATGTTTGCAATACTTGTTCCTCCATTGTAACGTAATATTCCTTTATTCTTTTTCCACAATTATTGAAAAGAAAAAAAAAATCAAAT